>JABUQX010029540.1:0-2500 GCA_015478945.1 Trachelipus rathkii
AGAGATAGCCGGGTGAAACGCATAGCGCACCCCCAGATTATGAGAGCAGTTACTCATACAGAGCGGATGAGGCCTCTTGTCATACGCTGAAAGCAAACTGAGAAGAGGAAAAAAAGTCCCGCAGTCTAAACAGAACTCCCCATGTTTCTTTGAAGCCGCCTAGAAACCGTTGTGATGTGAGGTTCCAAGGAGCATTTTTTTGTTTATGCTAGCCGCAAGATGTTTATATTGGTCCACAGGAGAGACGAAAGAACCGTTGAAAGAGATAGGAAAGTTAGAAGGTTTTTAGAGAGGGAGATTGTGAAGTTAAGGTTTTTAAAAAATTAAAATTTCACAAGTTGAGACGACCCCACCCGGAATTGCTATCCAGATCAACGAAAATAGAATCGGAAAGATTAAGACGAGAGGCAATTCTAGAAGTAAAAGAGGGAGCAGAATTGAAATGAGTTGAAAAATGAAGGGTCGAGTCATCCGGCATATGAGTGATTAGAGTTAGATGTGCAGGTGAAGATATTAATAAAGTAAGAATTAAGTGGAGATAAAGAACAGAACCCTGAGGGAACACGCACCACAATTAACAGGCAAAAGAGAGAAGTCGCCCCGTCAACCACAACGGTAAATCTAAATGAAACTAATCATCACGCTTCAAACATCAACCGGCGTACCCAGGGCTCAATTCTTGGATCCGTTTCTATACTCTATACACAAATGATCTGTTCAACTCTCATGACGCTTTTTCAGTCTCATTTGCGGACGATACCTCCATATTAATAAACGACAAAGATGCCGAGTCTTTATCTCGTAAAGCAGTAGACACATTAACAAAAAATAAAGAAATGGATAGATGCTAATAAGCTATCTTAAAATTTAAGTAAAACATCTTACATTATTTTTAGCAAACAAAACGAAATTAAAGATTTAAATATTAATAATGTAACAACGTAAGAATGAATAGGGCTACAAACTGCTAAAGTACTGGGAATAAAAATCGATGAAAAGCTATTTAAAGTATAGCATATTACCCAACCTAGTTAGCAGAGCCGTCAAGAACATGTATGCTAATAAATTAAAAGATATTGTACTCTTTCCATTCTTAGAAAAATATGCTAAGCACTAATACACCCCCACTTGCTTTACTTTTACAGCCATTCACAACCATTATTCAAAAACCTAAAGATATTGCAGTTTTAAAAAGACTTTCTAAATACTATCACTCCTGAAAGAAACCATAAAATATCACATACTCATGCATGCGAACTTATCCCTGCTAGGAAATTTCATTCAAAACCAAACAAGGCGGAAGCAAATCAAAGACAATCTAAGAAATAGGTTTTACATATAACCCCTCCTTCTGTCGACTAAAAAAGCCACACAATGCGTCAGCTACAAAGCAGCTAAACTTTTACAACTCATGATCAAGACATAAACGAAAACTCTACGAAATCATTTGCTAAAAAAATAAAAACGTATTATCATAAATAAATATTAATAAATAACTAAACTCAGCGATTTAACCTACGTAAAATCTAGCTACTACCATTATTATTATTATTATTAATTATTGATTATATTATTATTTTATTATTTTATCTTATTATTATATTATTATTTTATTATATTATTATTATTAATTATTATTATGTATTATTTTTTCTATTATTATTATATTATTATTATTATTATTATTATATTATTATTATTATTATATATTATTATTATTATTATTATATTATTATATTATTATTATTATTATTAATATTGTTATTATTGTTTTTTTTGTTATTCTTATTATTATTATTATTATTATTATTATTATATTATTAATATTATTTTATCATTAGTTATTATTTTATTATATATTATTATTATTATGTATTAATTATATTATTAATTATTTATTAATTATTAAATTAATGGCAAGTGGTTGTATAATAATAATATAAATATAATAATATAATAATAATAATAATATAATAAAATAACAAATAATAATAATCATAATATAATAATAAAATATAATAATAATATAATAAAATAATAGTAATAAAATAGTAAAATAATATATAATAATAATAATAATAATAATAATAATCATAATCAATAATAATATAATAATAATAATAATAATTAATAATAATAAAATAATAATAATAATAATCATAAAATAATAATAATAATAAAAATAATAAAACAATGATATACTAATAATAAGTAATATTCTAATAGTAATCGCCAATACGATAATAATATAAGCGGTAATAATGAATAACAGTAAACACACTAAATACTAAAAGCTAATGATAATAATATAATAATAATCTAATAATAATAATTAATAATAATAATGAATGAATAATAATATAATAAATAAAATAATAATAATAATAATAATAATATAATAAATAATAGATAATAATGAATAATAATAATAATAATAATAATAATAATAATAGTAAATAATGTTATATAAAAATAATAATAACGAATAATAATAATAATA
>JABUQX010029540.1:7500-25833 GCA_015478945.1 Trachelipus rathkii
CAGGGAGGAGACTTTATTTTCTATTTTTTTTGTAAAGTTTTTCCGTCAAACAAATGAGTGCATCAGAAGATGAGCGTCCTTTTTCTAAATCCAAGTCGCTGAGAATATTGTTTGATCTATAGTTTTCGCAACTTTTCGGTTAGTTGATTGAAAATTATTTTTCAAATATTTTACTAATCGTATTTGTGATAGCTATTGGTCTGTAATTTTTTGCTAGGGAAGGGTCTCCTTTCTTATGTATTGGGATAATAATAATAATAATAATAATAATAATAATAATAATAATAATAATAATAATAATAATAATAATAATAATAATAATAATAATAATAATATTAATAATAATAATAATAATAATAATAATAATAATAATAATAATAATAATAATAATAATAATTTAATAATAATAATAATTAATAATGATTAATAATAATAATAGATAATAATACATAAAAAATAATATAATAATATAATAATGGTAATAATATAATATAATAATAATAATCATTAATTATAATAATACATAATATAATAATAATAATAATAATAATAATAATAATAATAATATAATAAAATAATAAATAGCAGTGACTATGGCGACTACTACTACAAAACTAATACCACTGCTAGATAATTAAGATAGATAATTCATTCTCAGCAACCTTCATTCTAAAAGTTTTATGTAACATACATTATCCAAGTTGAAAGCAAGTTTTGATTCAGGCTCCGCACTACTCTGTCTTACTTCCCAGTTCAGCTCCATTCTGGCAATAATCAGGAGTTGCACCGACACTTACTCAAATTTGGGAGTTCTTAAACCCTTAAAATCAAATTCTAGGGGATTATGAACATATGGAAAGATACCTTACTCAGTCTATTAAATGAATATTTCAAAATGCGGCTCCAGCTTCGACTCCGTAGGCTGCTCCGTGATCCAACAAAGGAGCCAACTCAGACTCTGAATCCTTCTTCGAATCCGAATCCCTTGCTGAAGCCTGTCGGCTGCTTATTTTCCATCTAGTTACGGCCACATCCAAGCTAAAAGGTTCAGCACCCACCTTGGAAGAGCGTAACGGTGTGAAACTTCAGCTACGAGGAAACTTTACAATCAATAGAGAGGGTGCCAAGTTTGAAGGGGATCCGTTAATTTTAACCCACTTAAATAGGAGGGGTCATATATATATATATATATATATTATATTATATATATATATGTATATTAATATATATACTATATATATATATCATATATTATATATACTATATATATATATAAGTATATCATAATAATAATAATACTAATATATATAATATAATATATATAGGTCAACTGAAGATTTCGTCTGACCCCAAAAAAATTATTCAATGTTCCCAAAACTATATAATTCCAAAAAAATTCGGATTTATGTAAAATATCGGACTGTACATATTATTAAATTCCCCATTCCGAATACTTGTATTTGATCGCCATTTTCCTTTTCACAATTCGTTTAAGAACGTGTACGAGGTAGGACGTGTCAGGTGCATGAATTTTAAATGATAATAATGTTATAAATTATTTGAAATTTAAAACACTACAGGTATATGCAGTATAACAACAAAAATCCATTAACTTTTGACAGAAAATTAAAGAACCAAATGAAGAGCATTTAACTAAAATTTTTGTAAACAAAGACTCAAAGAAATTTCATTCAAATTAAAAAAAGTTAAAAATGGTTTCCATTTCTATATGTATATATAATATATATATATACTATATATCTATATATATATATTATATATATATATTATATATATATATTATTATATATATTATATCAGAGGTGGGCGCGCAAATTTTAAACTTTAGAGCCGCCAACGCAAAAGCGCAAATGGGAAACTTTGTCCGCAGCGCAAGGCGCCACAATTTTTTCAAAACACATTAGTTCCGCATGCGCAAAAGCGACACATGTCCGCCAAGCAATTTTTTTTAAAGCACAAATTTAGGAAGCGCAAAAAAAAAAATATATAAAATAAAGCGCAAGTATTATTTAACGATGAATTATTTTTAAATTTTAATGAAAGATGCAAAGTATAATATATCGCAATAATGAAAAAGATTTTAATCTTATTTAATTATCTGTTGATTTTACTCTACTCTCGCTCATCTTCCTCTTGCATTCTGAATAAGGTCATATTCCCTTTAATAATAAGATAAAATTGTCAAAGGTTTGTAATGTGGAATGCCATGTGCCCTTCTTTGGTCTGTTAGAATGTACAGAGCCTTGATAAACAACCTCTCCTCATTGGCCGCTGAGCTGTAATAGTCAGGTAATGGTACGGTATTATTTACTTAATAACAATTCCACTCTCTGAGTACCTCCTCGGTATTCACTACGGAAAACCATGATTTCCTAGTCGAGAGGGGCTACTGTGCAAGTACATTTAACTTCAGACCAGCTATCTCCAAGATTTGTACCCCAACTTCTTCCTCCAGAGGTGTCATGATATGGATATAAAAAGACCTTCATTTCTGAAGATCATTTGAGAATCGGTATCAAGAACTCAAACTTTTTTAATTTTCATTTAACATTATGTCCAGTGTATTATGCAATTGAATATATAAATTATATATACTCAAGTATATATAATATATTAATATATTATATATATCTAATATATATATAATTTTAAATTAATATATATTATATATATAATTTATATAATAATATATATTTAATTAATTTATTATATATTATATATATTATAGTATTAATATTATATATATATATATTATATATTATAAAGAGATTTTGAGTGACTAAAAAATTGCAAGCATAAATTTATAAAAATAAATAACTCTATCAATAAATGGGTAAATTTCAGACTCAGCCCATTTTAACCTCAATACTTCAGTGCTTATTATATACTTAATGTGACGAGTTAGATTCGATGGCAATATTTCCACTCGTATTTTCTTCAGTATCCTGCTTACTTGGCAGGCTTAGGTAACTTCCCCTCTTTAACCTATACATAAACACTCCTGAGTTTGGATAAAGTGATAGATTTGCATGAGGCTGTTTTGCCATAAGCATAAAATCAAATTCATCTAAAAGTACTAGCTGAACTTTGAGTTTATCAAAACCTTTTCTTTACTCCCTTTTTTTCGCCTTTTCGAGTTGCTTTAGCAAGTAGTTGTCTAAGTTTATTGCTCAATATTTTAAAATTTTTCCACTCTCGTTTATTTCCCCGAATACTCTATGTCTGAAGGAGTAAGAACAATTAGGCAATAGGACTCCCGCTAGTATCGAGCATACTTCTTTGATTTCTCTGCATAACATATCAATTTAGCCTTAACAGCCATAGGCGCCTTATTTACGATTATATGTACTCCTGATCAATTACCTTACCTTATCAACTTTATATTATAAGTAAACTGGTCGAAGATATTCAAGGCTTTGCTCACATTAATCATAATGCTGTTGATATGTGTCATAGCGGTACACATTTTAATAATAGTTCTTTAAGGAGATTACTTTTATAGATCGTTATATGGTGAGGTCCAACGAAGTAACAACTCGGTGTTTTAGTCTTTAGTTTACCTCAACCTCCTATCTTTCATGTCTGTTATATAACTAGACAGTGGATTGTTAGTATTTCCTTTTTGGGGCATTCCACAAATTCCGGGGCTTTGGTAATAAGTTGATCTTATTAATAATACGTATCCCCTTGACCTTAGAAGAAACCAGCGGAGGGAAACATTTGAAAACTTAATTCTTTCAGAATAAGTCAAGATTTTAATGTTGTAAGGAAATGCATAAACGGCTCCTAGTATGTTTAATTAGGCTAAGTGCATCATGTCTTTACAATATAATAATAAGAGTTTCTAGTAGTTTGTTGATATAATGTATTTTTATTTTTTCCTGCATGAATAGCTCTCTGCTGCCACTTAAATTTGAACTCTCACCATTCCTCTCTGTAAGCAATTTAACTACTATCTCTTGCAATCCGGTGCCTGTATCTTCTTCCTCTTCGTCACCTTGATTTCTGTCTTACATGTGTTATTATGTTATGATCCACTCGAAAGGTACTATTGATGGGCTGCACTCACAGAAAATTAGCACACTCATAGTTACGTCCTGTTCGTGTGTTTTAATGCGAGGAATAAACCGAAATAATAATCATTTTAATTTAGTTGTTTCCCCTTAATTAACATACATTTCAGGATATTAAATAAGGGTTATGTTTTCAGCCATCACGATATCTGGGAAATATTTTCGAAGAGGCTCGAACTTTCTCGTCCATTTTGACATATTGATTTTTACTGAACCCTTATGATTGTGCAATGGCCAACATTGTTGGGGAAATTAATCCGAAATATTTGTTGGCTAAGACTGTGCTGTTCTGGATGCCGAGAGCTCAAGCTCTCTATCTAAGCACAAGTAGAGCTTTCTCTCTCTCGTCAGCCTCTCTCTCGTCTCATTTGACTCTCTCTGGCCTCCGTATCTCTCATTGCCTCTCCTCTTCTCTCTCTACCTACGTCTCTTCTACTCTACCTACACTCTCATCGTCTCTCTCTCTTCAAAGTATTCAATTGATCGTGAACCATGCCCAGAAAACATCCTGGTTGTTTGTTGTCCCAGTTCAGCTTCTGCACGTGATTGATTAGAACAGCATAACTAAGTATCATGATACTTTTATATTGTTGGATTAAATCTCGTCATTCTCATGCTATTATTTGCATATAAGTGGACTATCAATGATCCTCCCCTTACTCACTTTCTTTCTGGGCGTTGGTGGAGGTGAAATCAGAGTTCGATTGGTAGAGGACAGAAAATTCGACAAATAAGAATCTAGAGACTCCACAATGTGACATATGAGGCCATGTTAGCAGAAAATCTAGAATAACAAAATAATATTCGATGAGAAATGATATAATGACAAATGAAACTTGGATTTTCAAATTCGAAAATTTTTTGTATGGACTGAATTCTTTAGTTTTTTAACCTGAGTTTAGTGTTGTGATACACAAACTCCATATAGTTTAACCGGCTAACTTGAAATAAAACACTACTTATAAAGCACTCATAAATAGCTCTACTCTTCTATAATATTTTGACATAGACTGTATATCATATTACTGATTAGGAATGATAGGTCTTGGATGTTTGTTGGCTGTATAGGTAGAGCTCATCTGATCTGTATTGTGAGAGCAGCTTACTTGAGGGCTCCTTTGACCTCTCTCACTTATCACATTATGTCAGTATCACTAGATATACTCCTTTGTATGGAATGCAAGTAGATGTTTATAAATAAGTGAAATGTTAACAAAACATTTCTCTATTTCACATAATAAAATAATGTGATAATAATTATTTTATGGGTTGTTGATGGATAAAATAATTAAGAAATAAAATTCAAGATAAATATACAAATGGGGTATCTATACGATCAAAAGCTAATGTGATTGATATTTAAATAGTCCTATAAATCTATGTCTGTTATTATATGATACATATTAAGGACAGTCAGTTCAATCTTTTCTCTTCCATTCAAACCTTGACGTGGATTGGTTAAATATCAAGATTTTTACTGCATTAAAGTAAAGACCTACAATTGTCGTCCTTCCGTAAGTCGTGTTGGTTAAATGTTCTTATTCTTTTTTTGTTCTCATAACACTCACTCCATGGATTGTACACAATTTTGTAGAACAAGGGTGACCAAACTTTTTCAACTTTCATTCCAATTTTATTAATACACCCATGTCCACATGTCACAAAATAAATGACAAGTACTACATGAAAGTAAAATTATGTATGATTCAGCAACCATTATAATTATAAATCATTAAATCATTAGTGCTGAATAAAAATAACAAATAAATGAAATGCTAGCTTCGTGTCACAGTTTGACTCTCCCTATTTTAGAGGAAATTAGAGTTTTAAAACTATATCCTTAATAAAGGAAACCCTTGAAAATTACTTCTTATAAATATGATCTTTATAGACAACATTTGAATAGACTTTTTTCAATATTACCATATCATATTTTTCATATATTTAATACTCTGTAAGGTATCTTTTTATAGTATATTGTAGTGTTGGCCGAGCACCTTAATTTTGCGCACCGCACCGCAACAGGGTACGTTCACCACTCACCTCACCAAAAATCATTTTTGTTGCACCGCACCTCTGTGTTAATTGGCACCGCACCACATCACACCACACCTCTATATTTTAAAAATTGCACCGCACCAAAATGAGCGCACCACGCACCTGGTGGGTCGGCCAATCCTAGTATATATTAATATTAATATATATTTATATATATATATTAATATATATTTTCTTCAAGACTTGAATAACAAGAAATAGTAGCCATTAATTCAAATTTTTTTTTTAGTTGATTTACGATTCCTTTGTTTTTAGCATAATTCAGTGATCTATGGGAAGGGGATGACTGTCTTATGCATGAAACTCTTAATGATGTATTACGTTCATCCCTCCATTAGTAGTTGTCACACAAGTTTAATATGTCTATTTTCGGAGAGAACGAATTTTTCATTATTTCAAACTGGTAATTAACAAAAAGTGGTCATAAAATCTGCAAATTGGGAAGTAGAATTTTTACAAGATTTTAAAAGGAAATCCATTCAGTAAAACATTTATTCCCTCTGAAAACTATTAATTTCACGTAGAATGGTATATATATCAAATTGTTAGGTTTGCCTATCTCCGATTTCCTGAGTTAGATTAAATCAGAAAGTGGACTAAGCCTTATGTGGTGGTCGAACTATGGGTAATCCAAGGAGCTGCTTTTTGGTATATATACATATATTATTTTCGAAAAAAAAATTAAATAGTTTAAAATGTATTTTTTTTTTTTTTTTAAGGAAATGTTTGATCCTCATTGTTGGGGTAAGGAATCCTATTACGATGAATTATCTCGTGTACAAAAGGAAGAAATGGATCGGAGAGAGAAAGAACGAAAGGAAAAGACTAAGGTAAGAATGCCTTTTCTGAGGTCCAACTTTAATCCTTTTTCACAAGTGTGATTCATTATTTAGTAAACTCGTGCAAATTGTCTTTTTGTTACTCCCAAAGTCTTCAGTTTAGGGCTCTTTTCAAAGGTTAAATTGTTTCTCCTTTGTGAACTTGGATGTTTGTATTTATAAACGAAAATACTTTTTCTTCTTCATTTACCTTTTTTTTCCCCCAAGACTGGGAGTAAGGTGCGTTACATGCATCGGAAAAGAAAAGCAGTAGAAGAATATGACAAAATTCGAAAAGAAAGCCCAGCCTTACCGCCCCCTCTGTACCATTAATTAGTAAGAACTCGTCGCAGACAGAAAATCCACCCTAGAGCTTCACTGGACCGCGACGAATCCCCACTATGGTAAATCGTCAAGTGTAGGGTTCATCCGCTGGCCCAGGTAGTACACAACCATACCCCCTTCCGCAAAACCCCGCACTTTTATATCTCGTCAGTGCACCTTTCTTCTCGCTCTCCAAACTCACATTTCTCTCCTGCAGACATTCCTTTACAGACTCAATCCACATTTTCTTCGGTCTCCCAGCCGGTCGGTTCCCAACACACTCACTACTATACATCCGCTTAACCAACCGACTATCATTCATCCTTTCCACATGACCAAACCATCTCAACATACTTTCATTTATCTCTCGTTTGCCCCTTTCTTCACACCACGCACAACCTCTCTTAATACGTTCATTCCTCATTTATCAATTTCTTCTCACACCTAGCACGCTCCTAAGATTGCCATCTGAACACATGAAACTTTAGATCTAGACTTCTTATTCCACCGGGACCATAGTCTCACTACTATACAATAAACAGACAGGTAAAACATACCCTCATGCAAGACCCTAGTCCCATTCCAGACTTAGTCCTTTTACATGCACCAACGATTTATTGCACCAGCAAACTTTCCTACTACACTCTGCATCATCCGTTCCCATCTCATCCAACATTTACCCTAAAATATTAAAACCTCCAGGACAGCTTGTTTCCAGCTGTCACCATAAACATAGCTTCACACATTGAGGGCTGGCCTCACTCACAACCATAACCTTATTCTTATCTACGTTTACTTTCAAACCCCTCGATTTACACACCCTGCCCAAATCTCTCTACCAAATTCTCACTCAAACTCTTTTTCAGATTCGCCGCACAAAGAACCAAATCATTCGCATATATAGGGCACCCTCCCATTCCACTTCATCTCCATTCTCCATCATTCGTAACACCATTTCCTGCCACCCCCACCTCTAATTCTTTCCATAAACCCCATCCAATATACAAATTGAATAACCAAGGAGAATACACGTCCCTGCCTCGCTCCGCTAATAATACGTAAAACCAACACCAAAAAAAAAATTGACACCATTTATTCTTACACACGCCTCACTATCCTCATACGTACTTTTGATTCTATTTAGAAGCCTACCACCAACACCATATATCACTAACACCTGCCATAGAGCTTCCCGATTAACCCTATCCGATACGCCTGTTGCAAATCCATTAAAAATCCTAAATACAATTTATCTCTTTTCTCCTCATTTTCTCATTCATTGTTTCAATGTAAAAAATTTGATCCACACAATCCTCTACCACTTCTAAGCACCTTGTATTTCACCAATCAGTCCTTCAGTCACTCGGACGCACTCTTTCGACCAAAATACCAGCATATATCTTCCCTATAACACTCAATAAACTTATTCCCCTATAATTTCTACAGTTCCCCTTACCCTTATAGAAGGGTACTATTACAGCTCTCCTCCAATCCTTGGGAACTATACCCTCCATAAAACGCTTTATTACACAACTTCCAAATCCAATCAAATCAATCACCATCGCCTCCGTTTTTGATTATTTCACCGTAATTTAATCTATACCTGCAGATTTATCATTCTTCAGCTTTGCTCACTCTACCCATTTACCTCCTCCTTGCTAAATACACCTCATCCCCAAAAATACCTATTTCTTCTTGCACCATCAAACCCACACACATTCACTATCACCTCCTCTTTATTACTGCCAATATTATGCAGATTTTCAAATGTTTCTTTTCCACTGTATGATTCCATCCATTTCATTAGTTACAAATCACCATCCCTATTCATTATTCTAAGCAGGTTCCCCTTATTCTCATTCTTAACCTTTCTCGCTTCCTTCCAGAAGAGCTTCCTATTTCCCTTGTAAATCCCCATTCCAAACTGTTCATTCTCCAAATTGTTCATTTACCTCTTCTTTTCTCCTACGTATGCACCTTTTAGTATTTCTTTTTTCCTCCTTATATAATTCCAAGCATCTTTCTTTTAAAACCTCATCATTTGCTTTTAGTACATTCAACCACGCTTCTTTTTTACTTTTAACCGCTTGCTTCACCTCTTCATTCCACCACTCACTGCTAACATTCTTACTTCCTACTTTAGCGACCATCCACATACTTCTTTTGCACGGCTAACAATTGCTTAAAACAACAATTGCAAATTAAAACGAAAATACATTTTTGCTAATCAATTTGAAAAATGAGTAAGATTTTGGATTCGCATGTATTTTTATTTTTTAAATCTATCAATTCTTAAAAATCGAAATTTCAACTTATCAGGGTCTATTTTCATTTGCAAAGATGGTTACAACTTTGTTGACTATTCCGAGGAAATATTTTTATTTAGCAATGGCAACAGTCTTTGTCGTAAAGTTTTTCTGCCTGTCTCAAGTTACGAGTTGCTGGGATATTTTAAAGATCAAGTTTTTATTTAAAAAAAAAATTGAATACGTTTGAAAGTAAATTAAGTATCCTTTAATAAACTTCAATTATTCACCATCAGCCTCCCCACAGATTGTGGGTTGGGTGTGCAAACCTGCACCATAAACAATAGTTAAATAGAAGAATATGGCAAGTTGGAAAAGAAAGTTCCCCCGCCCTCATACCCCCAAGTGCGAGCTCGTCGCAGTCAAAGTTCATTATATATCGCTTTACCCACCGAGACAGACCCTCCACTGTTGTATCTCGTCAAGGCTCGTTTACTGGGCTAGGCCCCTTCCCCCCCCCCACTAACAAAATCACGCCATTCTTTCCTGTTATGCACAATTTCTCTCGTTTGAACCAAACTCACATTATTTCCCTTCAAACATTCTCTTACTAACTCAATCCACTTTTTCTTTGGTCTCCCAATCGATTACTTTCCCGACATACCACTATACAACCGCCTAACCAATCGACTACCATCCATCTTTCCCAAATGACCAAACCATCTTAATACATACCCATTTATTCTCTCCTTTACTCACACCACACAATTCAAGAATACGTTTTTATTCATTTTATCAATTCTTCCCACACTTAATTTTCTATTATATTTCCCACAAATTATATTCCTCTGCTAGTTATTCTTAACCAAAAACATAATAGAATGTATTCATATTTTTTTTTTAGGTTGACATTATCTCCGGCACAAAAAAACCACCTGAGGAAGAAGCAAAGAAGAGAAAATCTAGATTTGATCAAGCTGTCCCAGGAAACCCCGTCGCTGTTATAAAAAATTCCGTTCCACCTCCAACATTAACTTCTGTTCCATCAGGAAATAAAACTACGATCAGTGCCTTTGGAAGTCTTAAGAAAGTGAAGTGATCGAAAATTTTCGTGTGATTATTTGTTTCCTTCCATTACAAAGTTCTATAAAGTTTATTTGTAAAGTGATGTAATTACGTTAAGTAACTTATTTTTACCATAATGTCAATAAATATTTTTTTATAAATTTGTTTAAATCTCCTTCTCCCTATTCTTTGTTTTGCTCTCATAGCAATAAAGGCATTCAAAATGTATTGCTGCAATCTTAATCAGGTTGAATAAAGGAAACTTATTTTTAAACGTTCAATTACTTCACTGTTCGTGATGGAGTTTTACGTCGGGTCACAAACCTGATCTGCACTTGTGAACTGTTGGCCATTGCGCTTTTATATTTTCTACTTTAAGTAACATCGCCTCCTTCAACACAGAATGAAATAACTTCAAACTCTTCGCTTGGTCCTTTCTTTACCTTTGGATTTTGTCTATTAGAATATGCCTGGGTCCTTAGGATTTTGTCCATTAGAATATGCCTGGGTACGGAGTCAAATGCTTTGATGATGTCTAATGGGGGTCTGGACTGCTTTTGTGCACAGGAACCCTGGTTAATACCTATTAGTATGTGCTGTGATAATTCGGTAAGTGGGGCACTCGAGTGTTTAGGTTAATTTTAATTAGTCGTTAATTTTTTGAAAAATCAATTTTTCATATACTTTTGAGACTGGATAAGAGATCTCGTGCGGCAAGAGGATGGGTCTTTGAAGATGAATTATAATATAATAATGTTACTGATAGACCTATAATAGTTTATGAGAATCACCATAATAAAATTTACTTTGTATCTTAAAGAAGACGCAAGTAAATGCAAAATATACCATTGTGCTGGATGAATGTACTATTAATGATTAAAGTGTGAACTAATAGAAAAAAAAGTAAAGATACTGCCAGGTTATTATTGTCAAGTCCTGTCTAATGAAATTTAGAACAAGAGTGGCTTTATGATGAAAAGTTAAGATCCCATTTTGACGGATGACAAGTCTTTATAGCGATGGTTTTTTGCAAAAATTTCGTTCTTTAAGTAAATCGCTTATTAATATAAGCTATTTATGCAAGATAAAACCCAGTGGGCGTACTGAAAAAAACATAGTTTATATTTACAATATAGCTATCTGAAAAGTTGATATTGAAAACATAATACAAAAGCTAAAATTAGCCTTCTTGCTTGGTAATGATCAAATCATCTCGCTTCCAAAAAAATTCCACCCTGTCTTTTCCTTTTCCATTCCTAGAATAAGTACATATACTTTTTCTCATAGCTCTATTTGGTTCATTACTCCTTATCACATCTGCTGCTGGTTTCTTTGTTCTATCCACTCCACTGTTCACATTTCTTACTCTTCTAACATTTTCTTTCTTGCAGCTACCTCTATTCTATTTCTGCCAGCTCCAGATGTAGATATAATAGATTTTGTTAGGGCATTACTGTCTCTTTTTAACTATCACTTCTCCATTTGTTCTCCCTGTCATAGGCTTCTACATCTTGCTAATAAAGATCCCAGCTTCCTGCTTCTCTTAGTCCCAATATTGGCGCAACTGTAGTTGAAGGAAGGAAGGGAAGGGAAGAGAGCGAGGCAGCAAGAGAACAGAAAAGTCCGAGAATTGGGTGCGGTCGCGGATCGATCGGAAATGTTCCCAGTAGCGAGAATCGCTGCAGCAAGTGGCAAAATGGTATCCCACTCCCTGTAGTGCTTGCAAGAAATTTGCGCACACCACCATACACTAAAGACAATGGCGTAGAAGATTTGACCGTGGAAACATAAGTTCCAAAAAACTGTTTCCTAGTCCTCCTGCTTAGACAACGAGACCGAGCAGCAGCAGCCTTAAAGAGTATCAAATTAGACTGTAGGTGCTCTCTTGTATGAGCGATAGAGTTTACGTTTAGCACGATCGCAATATGCGTTCCACCACGGTGTAGCAGAACGACGACATAAAGAAGAGCGAGGGATATGGGCTTCCGCTGCCTCCAGAACAACATCCGCAAAATAAGTCAACGCATCCGCAGGGGAAGGAAAGACGTCAGTGGCCGGGAGGCATGGGACGTATGTTGCATCGAGAAAGGAGGCCCAATCAGCCCTCTCATAACGCCAGCTGGTATAGAGCGTTGAAGGATGATCAGGACAGAGATGTAATGTATATAGGGTAAAGGTCACTACCACAAAGGTAAGGCGACCTGTCCCACTAGAATTTGTCAATGAACGAAAGAGAGCATAAGGAGACGGCAACACAGGAGGAAGTACAAGTGTGAAAACGTTCCAAAGTTGGTAAACCTGTGTTGAGACATCCCAACGAAAAGCTCTGCAAAACACCCAACAGCCGATCCGCATTAGGTGATGAAACTGAGTCACCCCACATATTGAAGTTCCCCAAAGCCAACATGGGCGGAGGGAGGTTTCGAAACAGTTCGAAAAGATCCTCCCTCGTGTAACTGCAACTAGGTGCAATGTATATAGAACACAAAATAAAGGGGGAATCGAGGTGGAATGGGGATATGGGAGAAAGGAACCGATTCGTGAAACAGACTCGCCGCACTACCCCTATCATTAGCGCCACGAATTTGGGAAGCGAGAGGCAACCTGTATTTGGATGGCGGCAGAAAAGCTCGGCTACGCAGTTGCAATTCTTGGAGGCAGATGGCCTTTGAAGTATGCAGTTCAAGAAGTCTACCCAACTCTTCAAATTTTGGGTGGTAACCACGGCGGTTCCATTGAAGAATGAAGACGAAGCGATCAGTTAGCAATGCGGCCTGTTACAATCGTTGATATGCGGTGGGCATCAGCTTTCTTTTGAGAAGCACGCGACGATCAAAGGCGCGGGTCACTGGATGGCCCACGAGGGGGCGCCTTATAGTCCGGTGGAAGAGGAAGGTCATGAAGAATTGACACTAGAGGTTTATCTTGAGATAAAGAATGGTTACTCCCTCCCACTGCGGGAGAGACCCCGTCAAAGAGACGGGCCAAACCAACCTCCACATCAGAGGGTTTCGAGCCTAACGCCGAAGGTGGAGACACCAGCGCCAAGGGCAGAGAAGATCGACTCTCAACGGGGGAGACAGGGGAACCCCCAATATCGTCCAGGACGGGCGTGGAAGTCGCAGGTGTATCACACCGCTGAAGACTCGTCGCGGATGGAGGAGTCTCAACATGGATGGCAGGAAGAACCAGACAAGGATTGGTGGAGGAGGCCCGAAACACATCCCCACAAAGTTCAGCGTCCTGTGGGGTCAGCCCAGAGGAGGACAGCGGAGCCGAGGCATAGGAGGATACAGTGGTATCTCCCCCAATAGCTCCGGGATCCCCCCCCCCCCGAACAACAGGGACAGACTCGGGCTCGCCGTGGGGAGCACATAAGGTACAGTGGGCAAACCCTTACCCCCCAACCTAGGGGTGGGACCTGGATCCCAAGTTGGTGAACCAGAAGATGTAGCAGTCGGGGTAACGTTCATTGGGAAATCAGTAGGGACTCGGAATCGCTCGAATAAGGAACCGGAGGGTTTGATGCAGAAGCGAGGCCCGATAAACTATCTGGGATAGCTTAGCGGAGACTGACGGACTGCTTTCCACATCACCATGGCGTTTTAAGCGACGGGCAAGTTTGGGAAAAACACCAGGAGACCCAATCGGACGGACAGAAGGCGTGGATTTGAAGAAATGTCTCCCGATAGTGAAAAGAGTAATGGCGCATCGCAGAAGGAGACGTGACACTTTCAGGAGAGCCCTCAATACTAGGAGAGAAACGTTCCCGCAGTTTCCCAGGAGACACGGGAGCCGGACGTTTACGTGAAACAGTCTTCAAAGGAGAGTCATCATTGAGTAGTAACGCAGGGGATGCTTCCAAGTCAGGGGAAGAATCAGAAATTGAAGGAGTGCATACAACCCTGGGTGCGGCATGAACTTCAGCTGAAGCCACACCATAGGAAATGGATGTAAGGACTGGGAGTTTTGATGAGCGACAGTACGAATCATGCTGGGGGTAGTTCGATTGCAGAGTAGAGATGTTTATACCAGTAGTGGTTACGGTATCAGATCTACAGAGCTGCGAATTTCGTGGAGGCGCAGGAGGCGCACGAGAGCGATGGGAAGGTTGGGTGTCAGATACCAGCCTAGTCGCAGCAGCAGCAAAGGAGAGGGGTATGTGTGAAAATTTCTTACTCTCGGCGGTCGAGCTTGTGTATGGTGCACTACTCAAGAATCTCCTTTTCCAAAAGAAAAGAGGGACAGTGCATAGATGACGCCTGATGAGAAACCTTGCAATTCGGGCAGCAAGGCGGGTTGTCGTACGGCGTGTGGAGAGTGTCGCCACACCTCGGGTAGATGAACTGGTTAGATCTATAATATTTTTGAAACCAAATTTGTGACATTTGAAACATCTCCGTGGGTGCGGGATGTCTGGCCGAACCGAGTGGATTGGGAAACCAATTTTCACCCTGGTCGGAGGAAATGGTACACTAAAAGTGAGAAGGAGGCGAGGGATGGATACAGTGGGAGTCTCCATATGGGGAGGAAACTGGTAGACATTTGTGACCGGAATATGTCACTTTTTAACATGTTCAGGAATGGCGTCAGGATCATCGGAACGGATCTCCGGAGCATACACTGTTCCTTTAGACGTACTGGCGGACATTCGTCCGCGTGAGGACCAACCGGTAGGTCCCAAATATGATGAGAAAGCCAAATAACTGACTCTAGATGTCGGGAGGCGGCACGAACGAGGAGAGAACCATTCCTCATGGGAGTCGCATGATTGTTTTGTTTTTTCGTTAAAAAAAATTGGAAGCTCGTGGGTCTCTAACGCGTCACTGAGGACGAGATGGCTACGAGACGTGAGGAGTTGTGAATTCGTCGAACTGAGATAAAAGTATAAAAGATAGGTTTCATTAGTGGGGGCACCCAGTGGAGGGTCCGAGAACGGAAACAGTTCAATAGGTCAAGGCATTTGGTAGCGAGTAGGCGGGCATAACTGGTGAGGAGAAGCCCGATTCCTCTGGCGATGCGACAGATAAAGTAACATAGGTACAGAGGGCGACACAGTCTCACCAGGAAAATGAGGAGTGTCGACAAATAAAGCAGGAATCTGGTGCGTAAGGTGGTTCGTTGGAAGATGGTGAGCAACACGAACCATTTCGTCTACTAGGGAATCAAAGTCCTTACTTGGTCCCGGCCAAGGAGGAGCCAGGGAAATGCCAGTAGGGGGTTCTGACTGAATAGGAAATCCGCCTTTTTTTTAAATCGTATATTTATTTAAGGGCGTAATCTTAATCTCCTATATAATAAACTTCTCCACCGAAATAAAAACCAGTAATGACTAAACAAATGAGACATAAAGAACAATATAACATAGGGACGTGAAGGAGAAACTATTCATATGGGAAAGTGTCTTGTCCACGGCAGAAGGCCCAAGTCCAGAGCCTAACACAACCCGCTCCGAAACCCCACTCCTTAGGGAGGGCAGCGAATGTGGCCTCGGGAAAGTCCCCCGGAACTCCACGACAGTTCCATCCCATGAACCGCTTGATATCCAAGTGCAGGGCAACCTCCTCAGCGGTTAACCCCCAAGGTTCGGGTCCCCAACAATAGGTGGCCCGTTCAAAGGCGGGAAAGATCGGTTTGTAACTGTACCCTCATCCGAGGGGGAAGGAGGTTAGGACGGACCCAGGACCCAAACAGGAACAGACACCCGGAAGGTCATATGGGCCAAGTGAAGGGAAGAAAAAAAGGTGGGACACTCATAAGAGGAGGAAGTGGAGGCAAATGAACCAATAAAAGGAGAGCGGGAAAATACGGACAAAACAAAATTGTGGAATACACAAAACTGAAAAGAGGAAAACATGCAACTTTACAGATATCCAGAAGGGATATCTAAACCCTCTCACCTCGTTAAGGTGGGCACGTTATCGAGGGGGATAATAATAATAATAATAATAATAATAATAATAATAATAATAATAATAATAATAATAAAATAATAATAATAATAATAATAATAATAATAATAATAATAATAATAATAATAATAATAATAATAATAATAATAATAATAATAATAATAATTATAATATAATTATAATTATAATTATAATTATAATTATAATTATAATTATAATTATAATTATAATTATAATTATAATAATAATAATAATAATAATAATAATAATTAATATAATAATAATAATAATTAATAATAATTAAATTTTTTTTGAGTGGATGTACAGGGATCTCCACAGCACACAAGACTGCGGCTATACCGTGTTAAGGAACTAACGACAGGGGAAACCCCTAACGGAACGAAATAGGAACAAGGCTGAGATGGTTAGATCTTATATACAAGATAGTTTTCAGTTCCCAACAGGAAGGCAAAAATGCGAATCACTACGAAAATAGACGATTCGGATCAATATGGAATCTAAAGGCTTACAGTGATCACATCAGGAAAAACCTGCTTCGAAGGGTCGAGATGCAAACGCAATCCACAAAGAGATGAACGACCGTGAGAGGACAACTGGAGGAGCAAAATGGCCAGGTCGGGGGAACCCCGACATAAGAAATCCATGGATGAGATTTGTATGACCAAGACGCAAACGAAGCACAGGACACCTAAAGGAGGCGACTCCCCTCTAAAGTAAAACCAAACTGGCCAAGGACGGTTTGACATTCCGAACCTTGGCGCCACGAGCATCCTCCGCACCAAACATGACTGCAAGCCAGAAGGAAGGGCCCCCAACGCAAAGAGATGGAGAAATCTGTAGCAGGGGGAAATGGCCCAGGCGCCAGCAGGAGGAAGGTTTTGGGCACACGACACCCCGTGGTCAGCCACCGTTTAGCTTCCCCATCGGCCCTTTCGTTACCAGAACACCCACATGGGAGGAAACCCCAACAGAACTCATGTAGTCGGTTGCGCAGGTAACAAGCAGAGGGACTGGTGAATGGCACAGACCAAAGGGTTACGGTTTGGACCGGTCAAGCAATGACTGGAGAGCGCTCCGAGAATCAGAAAAGATGGTATAACTACCCCCACTGGCTAAGGTACTGATCCTGTTCACCGCCATGGACATTGCTATCAGTTCAGCCGAAAAAAACGACAAATAGGGTGGAAGGGTGTGGGATACAGTGATGTCCGGAAACACAGCTGAAGCTCCCACCCCTTCCTCCGTCTTTGAACCATCGGTGTAAACCGCTATAGAGTCGCTATGGACCTCCCGCGCGTGAGATACAAGGAATCCCTCAACAGCAACTCGGGTGTGCCATCCGACTTACTCAAAGGACTGGATCCCAACTGCAGAGAAAAGCAGGCGGGCGGAGAGACCCTACTGTGAACGGGTAGAGGTAAAATCATATTGCATGACCGCTCGCTGAGGAAGGTCCAGGAAAGCGAAGATGGAAGTAACAACCCCAGCAAATGGCCAATAAGAAGGGTTGTGACGGACGCTCTCTATTATAGGTGTCAAGGCCAATGAGATAGGAACCTGAAGACGGATGTAAACAGCGAGCACATGAGCTGCCCCCTCGCAGGGATAGGGGCATCACCCCGGCCTCTACCTCCAGGCTCTTCCTTCGGAGAGGAACGGAATGCAGTTTAGCCCCAGAGATGTACAGGGCAAGATCGTCAACATAGAAGGAGCAGTGCACCGAGGTGTTCGGGATGGAATCGAACAAAAATCATGAAACCGCATATCGAAAAGCAACCACACTCCGTACACTCCC
>JABUQX010029541.1:0-7500 GCA_015478945.1 Trachelipus rathkii
GAGAGTAAGATGCATAGAAGGAAAGTGAGAGACGAGTCTGTTGTGATGATAAAGCTTGTCGTTTGCACTAGATAGAATTAATTCGATTGATTCAGAAAGACGTGTGGCCTGAAAGATGAGTATCAGTGTGGTCTTAGATCATAGAGCGTGTTGGAAAACTGGAGTCAGTACTATACATTTCGAGCAAGAGTGTTTGAATAGATTGTCACGAGGAGCGCGACATGTAGAGAGGAGAGGAGTGTGATTGCAGGGGAGTTCGAGGAGTAGGACGGGAGGAAGAGGTCATACTGGGGCAGAGGAGTAAAGAGAGAGTTTAGGCTTTCTATGGTGTTTGATAAGGAGTCACGATGATGATACAAAGAGTGTGTTGACGAGAGTGATAAGGATGGAAGAATAAAACAATAATAAACGGAATTTTATCGAGATTTATAAAAATAATACATAATAAGTGCGTGTGTTCTTTTTCCCGAGAGCACGCTGTTCGTAGTAAGGAATGCGTATGATACGGGGAAGACTTGCGTGGTGGCGCTTGACATCAGAGTGTGTTGAAATCCAAATCATTGTGAGAGCAGTGTCGGGAGGGGTATGCAAACGCGTCACTCGCTGGATGGCTTCAATGCGAGTAAACTGTCTTGCTCCGAGTAGAGCTTGAAGTGGAGGGATGGGAGAGAGAGGAGAGAGACGAGAGAGAGGGAGAGACCTTTGGGAGTTTGCAGTAGACCGAGGATCCTTGAGCTCAATTTAGTACCTGATAACATGAAGAGTATGGAGGTTAAGGTTTTTCTTTCAAAATCGCTCGAAAAGAGAAGATATCAGGAGGGTTCGAGGCTTGTTGTATGATATGGAAAGGCTGGACTTCTTTCTTTCTCTCTAGTGAATCCCTAAAGCTCTCCCTTTTTTTCTCTGTCAATGAGGAGTGGTGGTTGCTGCAGGGTGGTTCCTGTCCGAGTTTATAATCGATCCCTAAAATATAAGGGTAAATTATTATAAATATATAGTAATAATAAAATATTATATATTTCTACTACTTATATATATCATAATATATTATATTCCAGTCATATTTTGGCAAGAGTGCTGGATGAGTGTTCAGCGAGGGGCGAAACTTAAAAATATAAAGCCGTGTAAGCTATTGTGAGTGGTCTATCACACTCTCATATGATAGAAAGCGCTTTGCACGAGGTGATACTTTTCACACACCCTCCGTACTGGTCACATCAATATCACACTCACAGCCTCTACATGTCACGGGACACTCCTCCATTCTGGAAATTTTACCGTCGTCATACCCCACAATCTGTTTCACCATGGTCTTCATTCATTGTCCCCAATTAGCACCATACCAGCCGTCGTCACTTTCTTTCTTTAGCGGTGCCCATAACACTTCTAAAAAAACAGGTTATCCCAATCAATTATCCATCATTTTTCCGCACCTTTAACAAGTAACTATTTTTTCTTATCTTCAATATAACTTGAATATTCGTTTACTAAATATAAATGAATTTATGTTATGATAATCACATAGGACTAATTATATAAAATGTAATGATATCTTTTTGTTTAATCTTTTTATTCTATTTTTTTGATTGAATATTTTCATTTTCCAGCCTTTAAATTATTTTTGACATTTAAATAGGTAATGAAGCTCAGGACCTCACCGCATGGTGTTGATTACTCAACCCAGTGTGGAAGCTTCTCTGTGGGCCGAGATGGGTCCTATACATGAACTAAAATAAATAAATAAATTAATATATATATATATATATTTATATATATATGATATATCATATATATATATATATATATATAATATATATATATATATATTTATATATATATATATATATATATATAGTTATAATATATATATATATATATATATATTTAATTATATATAATATCATATGTACAGGGTGGTTCAAATTATAGTAAAAGTTTGTAATTGATATGCAAAATTAAGGTACAAATGTTTCTATAAAGGTATGACGTAATGTGCTTAGTTTTTCACCGTCTGAGCTGGGTCCTGTATGTGTTTTTTTACTAAATATCTTTTAATCTACGAAACCAAGTAAGTTACAACTTTAAAAATGGCGGACGTTAAAAGTATTTGAGGAATCGAAATAACTCATTCGGAATAGAGGTGAAGATAAAACAATTTAGTGCTCTTAGTAAAAGGATCTAATTTTTGGTCAACATTATAACATAACTGTTTTCTAAAAGGACGGCTACAAATGAATCATAAACTAAAACGATGATGTTGAAACTGACCGTCGCTTTGTTCCCAATGCCACGCGTCCATGGCCGTCTTTCTCATCGACTGTCGACCCGTTCAAATATTCTCAGGAGTCTGTTTTGATCGTGTTTCAATTCCGTTCATGAATCCTTTATATCGTAAGGTCTTCAATGGTGAGAGTTGAGAAGAGTATAGCGTGCTCGCTTAAGGGTCTTTAAATGCCGCCCAAAGACGTAGATAATCCAAAGGGATTTAGGTCTGGTGTACCTTGTGCTCGGATCACGGAACTGGTCCACCTCAGACGCGCTATTCCGTGATAGATTGAGGCAAAGGGTCTTCATTCAGGTGTGTTTACCGCGCACACTCAGACGCGCATGCACTAGAAGTGGGTTTCGGAGCCCGCGATCATGTGTCTTCGCATCAAACCAATGTTTGGCGCAACTGATACGAGGTACATCATCAAAACAAGGTTACGCAAGCTCATGTTTCCAAAAAAGTTGTATAGTAGATTTATGCCATTAAGCCTGAGAAAGAAGTCGAACATAAAGTACAGTGTATCATGTAAATTCCTGCCAAATGTTTACTGACTGAAAAACTGATGTTGTGAACGGATTCTGTTTATGGCATAAAGGATTCTCGTCTGCCGCAAATGAGTTCAGTGTTATGGAACGTTAAGATAAGCTGTTATTGTAAAAGTGAGGCCTCGTCGGTAAACTAAAAAACCTTCGTTAAAAAGTTGGTCAATACATTTGTTTAAAAGACCATGTGACAAATGAAGCAACAATGGTAGGAGCAATCAGTGCAGCATGGACAATAGAGTATGCACCCTAATGGACGTGTTTTAACGGGGGGTGTAACTGTTGTTGTCTCAAGCGTGTAGTAATATCTCACCAAAAATACTAAATTGGTTCGAAAGAATTTAACAACCGAACTTGGTAAAGTTTGAACCCAATTCTCCCCCTCACCCCTTCCCTTTCGCAGATAAGAGGGGCACTCTTTTTCATAGGATGCCTTCAGAAAAATTTTTCATTAAGAACTGAGAGTGTCTCTTTTGTTAAATCCAAACAGTCCTGAGTAGATCGAGGGGTTCGCTGCCTGCAATAAAGGTGGTCTTATGGGAATCTGAGCAAAATATGCGCTGTTTCAGACAGGCGTTGATGAATAGTGGCAAATAACTTGCGCTTGGACAAAGAGTTCGTTGGATATTCTTCTCTATGCGTACAAAACATCTATGCGCTGGGCTAGAACTATTTGTCTCAGCGTCCACCTCCGCATAACATTAGTGCATGATCAGCTAGTTACCTTGTGAGACATATAATTCACGACGATATATGAGCACGTAAAGAACGGGACACACAAAGTGCAACTTGACTAGTAATTAATATTGTATTCTTAACACAAAGAGACGAGTTGCATTTATTGTATACAGTAAGTATGGTTGTGTGTCGCGTCAATCAATGTGCATTGAACGAGGTATATATCGAGAGTGAGGGTGTAGCTTGGGTTGTGGAAGAGCAGTTTTGGCTTATTATTTTAAATGAGATGTTTTCTCAATTTACTAAATTTAACATTCTCTGAGCGCTTATTAATTAGTCATTAATTTATTTTTAATGTTTATACCCGTGCATCCATTTCCACACTCTCTGGCGCTACAGACAATGAGTGGGACTCTCTCTACACTTTTAAGTCATGCCGCGATTATATCAGGATACCGATCAATCGAACTTATATTGAGACGGCCGGCGCATTTCTTAAATTTAATAGTAAAATTTGATAACTTTCTTTTTGTCGTCATTAGCGCTACACACAACAATACTCATCCCAAATATAGGGGTTTGCTAACTCTTACCTTGGTTTCGTATATACAAAATATTTAGTAAAAAAACAACATAACAGACGCCAGAAGGAGAAACTAAAGCACATTACGAGTCATACTTTTAATAGGAACTTTTACCTTAATTTTTGCATTTCTTATCAGTTACCAAAAAATTTTTACCATAATTTTGAATCACCCTGTATATACTGCATATATAAATAACAAAAATTTAGGAATTGTTATTTTTAGTGTTTATTTATTATTTCAACAGAAAGATTTTTTATTTATAATAAAATGACACTGCATAGCAGCAATGATTAAATATTTATGCCTTCTAATTAACACAGACACACATACACATACACATACACATACACAACAATAGCACATAAATATACAACATAAATAATACACATAACACACCAATGACACATACATCAGTACACATACACATACACATACACATACACATACACAAACAAAAGCGAGCATTCAAACAAATCGTTTACTTTCAAACAGCATCTATACATTTTGTCTTCCATTTATTAATCATATCAATAGCATTTCTCTTCCACACACTGAGTCCTCTGCGTTCTTTTAATATTTATGAAATGAATTAATTTTAAAGATATTTTTAAAAGGAAGTAAAAAGTAATTACCTTTTATAATAATTGGAAAAAGTAATATTGTGAATTGAACAGAGTCTTTTATACCAGATTATTTTTCTTATCATTTTTTATAATTTATGCACTATGTTTAAATATTATTGTCGACAAATATATATTAAAGTCTCATTTGAAAAAAAATATAATATATATATATATATATATATATATTCGTATATATATATAAATATATATTATTATATATATCCTTTATATATATAATATTATTATATATATATATCCTATATATTTATATTATAGTATATATATTATTATATATTTAATATAATATATATAATTATATATATATATATATATATATATATTATTATATATCTTATCATATATAAATATATATATATATTCAAATATCATTATATATATATAGTATATATATTTATATAGTAATATATATATATATATAGTTTATATATATATATATATATATATATATATAAAAGCGTTTCAATAGCATTTTATTTTTATCCAAGTGAATTGGTTTATCAATACACAAAATTATAATGTTTGCTGATCACTTGTATTAAAAAAAATTGCATATAGGCACAACATAACTTGTAATGCGAAGTTAAACAACTGTTCTTCACTATATAATAGCTAAATATATCGATCAAAATCTTATCTTAGCACAATGCAAGTAATTCATGTCTGTTTTTGTTAAGAAAAAGAAAAGTAGGAAAAGAAAAAGAAAAAATTGGCAGTTGTTCACATGCCGGTTTATCAAGTCTCGTGTTTGAGTTTTGTTTATACTTGTCTTTTCTTAGTATCATTTATATATTTTTCACATTGCCTCTCTACTTTTGCAGTTCAAACCCTTAACATTGAAACCAATTCTCCATTATGACTATCGCTATCGCAAAAGACACTGTTCTTCCAAATTCTGTAATCGCGGAGTTCCTCTCTAAAGAGAGCTCTAAAACTTGGCAATCAACAAAGATTCCTTTTTTTCTCTGTCCAATTCTGAGCTCAGACTGATCAGTTATGCTCATTCTTTTCGTGTAGTATTTCATAGGAAGATCATATTGTTTCTCTCAAGAAAGAAATTTCAAAAGGGAGAGATGTTCATAAGCGTCTTCAGAATTTCTTCACACTAACCCAGTTTCTTGCTCTGTATCGGATGGTTGTTCGTCCTTGCGTGGAGTACGTATCGCAAATCTGAAGTGGTTCCACTCACAATACCATTCTTGAAGGGAGAGAAATGGCGACTTTTGTCATTATTAAATTTCCTACATTCACTACTCTCTCCAATATTTTTCTTCCCTTCTCAATGTCGCATGACTCCCTTACACTCACACCTGTCTGCTATAAGACACTCTCCTTCTGAACTCTCTAATTGTATACCTCTCTCTCTCCCTGAGGAGAGCTTGCTCGATCCTTCATCCTACACATATCTCATCCTCTCTCTCTCTCTCTCTCTCTCTCTCTCTCTCTCTCTCTCTCTCTCATCTCCTCTCTCTCTATCTCTCTCTTCTCTCTCTCTCTCTCTCTCTCTCTCTCTCTCTCTCTCTCTCTCTCTCCAACTATCTAACTCAAGACTTCACCGTTATGCTCATTCTCACATATAAACTGCTTATTAGTAGTCTGAAACATACTTCTTCGTTTAAGTTTCCTCACTTACAAAGAATTAAAAATTTTCAATCGCTGTTCTTCGGTTTTATTCATTTTATTTAGCAACAATTAATTTCTTTAATTAAGAAAAAAAGTTCATAGAAACTAATGCTCCACAATTCCAATTTCTTAATTAACATTAATTTTGCAGTTTGTTTTAATTTAATAGCCCAAAAAATTAACAAAATAAACGAATTAACAAGCTATATAGTTTAATAGGTAAAAGTAAGGCACGTAGGTGATGTAAATTTAAAATGAAGATAAGCGAAAAATGTATTTCAATTATTATTATTATTATAATTATTATTATTATTATTTATTATTATTATTATTATTATTATTATTATTATTATTATTATTATTATTATTATTATTATTATTATTATTATTATTATTATTATTATTATTATTATTATTATTATTATTATTATTATTATTATCTTATTATTTGTGCAAGTATTAAAACATGCTGCCACATTGTGATGGCGTGAGAACAGTTTTAAATGACGCGAAAAGAAATAATAATAATAATAATAATAATAATAATAATAATAATAATAAATAATTAACAATCATAATAAATAATAATGAATAATCAATTACTAATAATACCTCGACTAATAATTAATACATATGGTATAAAGTGCTTATGAATAAATACCATAATAAATAATAATAATAACAATAATATATCCAATAAGTAATTTATCACATAATAATCCGAATAATACATGAGAATTAGTTAATAACATATACTATAATAGATAAGTAATAAGTAATCAATCAATAAAAAAGTGATAATAATAATGATAATACATATAATAATAATAATAATATACATATAAAATTATAATAATGATGTTAGTAAAGAATAATAATAATAGTTACCCATAGGAGGGAATATAATTAATCAATACATTTCTATTATTATTACTCAATTAATTTAAAGAAATAAATAATATAATAATAATAATAATAATAATAATAATAATAATAATAATAATAATAATAATAATAATAATAATAATAATAATAATAATAATAATAATAATAATAATAAATATAATAATAATAATAATAAAAATAATAATAAATAATAATAATAATCACTTTTGGAATAAATATTCAAAATTATGTTTTATTTCAAATCATTCTAATAT
>JABUQX010029541.1:10000-20135 GCA_015478945.1 Trachelipus rathkii
AACAAGACTTAAGAACACTGTGCGTTCCATTAATTTTCAATAATCAGGTGGTTGTTTTTGTCCGAAGAAGTCTGTTGAAGTTTGTCTCGTTTAAATATGTGTTTGGTCGTATTATCAACCTGAAGCTTGAAACTTAAAGCTTGCAAACTAATCTACGATTGTTGTAAGAAACACCTAAATATTTCAATAGAATTAAACCTGATAGCCTAGAAAATCGAAGTACTTCACTGGGCAGAACTCGACATTTTTATTCTATTATTAGTTGTTAATAATTGTAAATTGAAGGATGTTGTGTAGGTGGTGATACTATAACCAACGTACCAGAAACGCTCTAGTGAGTTAATATTGCGTCTACTGGCACACGCTTCAGTTTCGCGTCGGTTGGTGCGTACGCGCGCGAGATCGCGCGCGCCCACGGCGTCGATCGCGCGCGGGCGTGCGCTCGGGGCGGTTTCGGCGCGGATTGCATGGCTGCCGCCTGCGGCGCGCACCCTCATCGAACAGGACCCTGATGACGCTACCTTTCTTGCTCATGAGGGAGTCTCAAACACCCTTAGTCGAACTCTACCTCCTTATAAACATATATTTTTAACGCAAAATTGTATTTATTATACAAATATAATAAATCGCACCAACTCACCAGAGCCACCACCGGATGACACATCATACTACATCACTAACAACAATCCAAACTAACCCTCGATCAGATTCCTTCTCCCATTCTTCCTATCTCTTATTCACCTCCATAAAAGAAAGATCTAATAACCAACCCCATCCGTCTCCCATTTTTGCACTCCTGTGCTCTTTTCTCAGTCGCCAACCCCCCCTAATGAGCGGGGCCTAGACCCCCCACCAAAAACACAACAGGACAAAATCCTCACTACCCACACACTCCTCGACAAGATCCAACACCAACGAATACGATAAACCTCTATACACACGAATAACATACTGTCTAAATATAAAACAAACAAAATATAAAAAATTAAGCACGCAAGTGGCTGCAGCCAGGTGCCGGAGCCAACTCCACAAATTCACATATCAAGTATTTCTTGAAATTCAACTCTGAATCTCTCTCCAAATTTCAGCAATTACGAAATATATATATATTAAATACTCACCTTATAGTATGAGATAGAAGAATATACTTCCCACCTAACCACACCGCCAATCCAATATCACTCTAAGACCACCATACTACCCCTAACCTTGTAATATATATGACCTCAGCAACCACCCGACAACAGCAAAAGCAACCCTCGTGGAAATCACATACAATAAAATCAATAATAATAAATCCACAATACACCACATTTAACATCAAACAACATAATACATAATAATTAATCACAGAAAACCATCCAATACATAAGTTGAATAAAATACTAAGTCTCATCTACCATCACCCCCACAACACCCCCCCCCCCAACCGCCCCCCATAATAACACCCATACCAACACCACACTCCCCCACCCACCCATCAACACACTCACACACAATAAAAAAATAATAACAAAATAATAATAATAATAATAACTTCAGAAGTGAGCCAGTCGAGCGGAGTTCGGAGCCGGAGTCGGTAGGCCGGAAGTCAGATCGAGTCGATCAAGTCGAGCAAAAGACACTCGAAATTGTGATCACTCTATCACAATTCTCGTTAAATAATAATAATAATAATAATGTGTATTTAGCCACGGAACAATAAAAAAAATAATACAACAACACAGACAAACTTCGGGTTTTGTCTGTTTGTCGATTGACAAGACTCCGTCTGTCAATCTGCATATAACCCTAATATATCTCTATTCATTTTTATTATAGAAAAGGGTGGCATCGGCCCAAGGTGCCACTTACTAACTATAATATATATATTATATCTATAATATATATTACACCTAACTACTCACTAACCTCTAATAATCAATAACTATACTATCTCACTACCCCACTATATCTAGTATATCTACCCACCCCCTCACCACTACATACATATATACAAAATAATAAAAAAAAAAACAAAAAAAAAAATATATATATAATAATAATAATAATATATATAACGATAACCTAACAATATAGGATATTAGCGCTCCCGAAGAAATGAAATTACCCACCATTGGGCATCTATGGAGTCTTAGAGCAGCGATTTCCAAAGACGAAAATAACTATTAAGTTGTACCGTATAAAGCCTCAATATATATATATATATATATATATATATATATATATATATATATAATATAATAATTATATATAACTATTATATATATATAATTATATGTATATGATTATATATATATAATATATATATTATTAATATATAATATTATATTATATACCTTTTTTCCCCAAACTGAAGATAGGTGTCTGCAATTGCACGAAAAACAAAAAAGTAGTTAGAAGAATATACATAATTCGAAAGAAAGCCCAGCTTACCGCCCCTTTATATCTATTAGTGAGAATCCTACACGTGCAGAAAATCCACCCTATAGTTTCACGGGACCCCGCGACGGACCTTCACTCTGGCATATCGTCAAGTGTAGTGGTTCATCCCTTGACCCAGGTGGGCACAACCATAACCCTCACATAACCCCCCCCCCGCCATTTCACTCCTATTATCACCTTTCTTTTCGCCTCTGCCAAACTCCATTTTCTCCTCCAACATTTCCTTACTGACTCTATCCACTTTTATTTGTCTCCAGCCGTCGATCCGACAGTCACTCACTCAATAACTCTGCTTAACGCAACCGACTATCATTCATGTCTTTCGCATGACAAACCACTCAACACACTTTCATGTTATTCTCTCATTTAACCTTTCTTCACAACACACAACTCTCTTATACGTTCGTTCTTCATTTTATCAATAATTCTCACACCTAACACGCCCCTAGATGTCCATCTGAACACATTTACTTTAGATCTATACCTTCTAAGATTGACCATCTCACTACTATACATTAACACAGGTTACACATATCCTCATTTAAGACCCTAGCACCCAAGACATAGTCCCTTTACATCCACCATTCACCAAGTAATTTTCTACCATTCAGAATTTTCCTATTTCTCTACTACACCTGCAATCATCCGTTTCCCTTTCCATCGCACATATATCCTAAATATTTGAACTCAGAAACTTGGTCAGCTGCTCACATCTAACATAACTTCACGACGAGACTGTTTCCCTCGACTAACAACTCATTAACCCTACTCTTATTACTTACTTTCAAAACCCCCTTTTCACCACCCTCCAATCTCTCTAACCAATCCTCGAACTCTCTTCAATTCACCAGCCAAATACCCAAATCATTCCGCATATAATAGGTAGGGCAACCTCCACTCTCTTCCATTCTCCACATCTAACACCATTTCCTGCACCCCATCTCTAATTCTTTCAACTCTCCATACACAAATTGAATAACCAGGAGACATAACACATCACTGCTGCCTCCACTATTAATAATAATATATATATATAAGGTATATATAATATATATATTATATATATAATATGATATATTAAATATATATGTATATATATAATATATATTATAGATATACTATATACTATATTATATATTATATATATTATATATATATATATATATATTAATATATATAAATATATAGTATATAGTATATAGATATATAATAATTATATTAATATAGATATATAATAATATATATATTATATATATATATATTATATATATATATTTATAATGGATGCTCATGAACATATTTGCATATCCCCCAAATTATACTTTGCGTACCTCCACTTTGGAGACCACTGTCTTAAGTACATAACCTGGAAACTACAGTGCCACAACCAAACACGGCTAATTGTCTTCCCTTTGTGCGCTCAATATACACATTTTTCTTACATTGGAGCAAGCTCTCCCTTATCACACACAAAGAAATGCAATTACAGATCAACACTTTCCTTTAAAAGACAAAAATGGGAAAAAATGGCAGCCACGCGAATAGTCTCGGAGAAGCCTCATATGGTGGTCTTCCAAAAATAATCCCTCATCCACATGTACTCTCATCATCATTAAAGCCATTGACAGCCGCCGGTGATGAAGTTGGTGCCGTCATGGAACCATAGTTTCACTATGATACATTAACACAGGTAATCAACAACCTCATTAATGAACCCTATGCACCTCTAAACCTCATTCTTATTCTAACCGAAACTTTTAGTTTTGAGCGTTCTGACTTCAAACTATTTTTTGACTTCCTACAATCCTCTTCAATTTTTTGCGAAAGCATTTGTCAATGTTTGCAATGCATGTTTTTGTTCCGTGTCTTTGATTTAAAGTTTTCCGAATATTTCTATCTAATGCTCAAGCTAACCTTCCAATCTGCCACTTAATTTCATCTGTTCGTATATCTGTCTCTAATCAACTGACTATCCTAAATTCCTTGACTATTTAGGCTCATTAGAACACATTCTCTCTCTTCAAATTTCTCTGAAATCATCATTCTTGGTGATTTCAACTTTCACCGTCGGCCCATTGCTTTCTCTAAATCTCAAATTACAGTTGGTGAATGCTTGCTTCGATCTTTCAATCCAGAATGTAGCTCGAGGAGTTATGCAGCTCCCTACCCGTATCTCTTTCATCTTTGAATAATCCACATTCCAAACTTTCCTAATTCTCTAATCCAGTTCTCTTATTTTCTGTTAGATTCTTTCTCCTCCTGGGTTCCTCGAACACCATATCTGTTTACTGTTCTATCTTCTTCAAGTCTTCTGCAGAAAACCTCCACTACTTGCGAGAAACGTTTTTTGCACTTCGAGCTGCAAAATAGTAGATACATCAGTTTCCGACGACTTCAGTCACATTTCTTCATTTTCATAGATTTACTACATTCTTTCGTGAAAGGTCCCTAGGAGTATGCAAAATCGCTCAAGCTAATTATCTCTCTGGCACGGAGGTGTCGCCCCATGACTTACCTCACTAAACCTAGAAAACCTGTTTAGCATATGTTTGTTTCGTCTATTAGCCACAGGACGTCTGCTTTATTAATTATTGTCCATCTTCAAATCCAGAAACTTTGCGAACCTTCTATTTCATCCCAACAATCATGCAAAATTATTCCTCTCATTGACACGTAAAATTCTTTTCTCAGTAGAAAATGAATAGATCTTACTATCCTCTTCCTCACCTCCTTTCTGACATTTTTAACCTAATTTTTTTATTTGCTCAAATATTTACTTCTAATTCCCCTTAAATAATTCCAGTGCTATTCTTTCTCTCCACTATGCCTCACATCTTAATGCTAATATTGTAATTACTTTTAAAGGTGTATATTTTTCATGTTTGACATCAATAACTGCATTAATATTGATTTAGCTTTGGCTACTTATTCGTATATACGAATATATATATAATATATATATATAATATATATTATATAGTATATATTACATATATATATATATTTATATATTATATATATATATATATTATATCATATATCATAATATATATATATATATATATATATATATATAAGTATATATATTTATATATAATATATATATATATATAGTATATATATTATATATATATATATTATATGATATATATATATAAGTATATATATAGTATATATATTATATATATATTAATATACTATATTATATATATATTATATATATATATTTATTATATATATAAATATACTATTATATAAATATTATATATAATATATATATATATATATATATATATATATATATATATATGATAGTATATAAAATATATATAATATATATATATATATATATATAATATATATATATATATATATATTATATATATATATATATATATTATATATATATATAGTATATATATAGTATATTATATATAGTATAATATATATATTTAAGATCTTAAAAATGATTTAATGAGATGAAAATCAATAATTAATAATCGTTATTTTAAAAATTAGGTATAAATTACATTAAATTTTTGGGTAATCTAACCTTAACTAACCTAACCTACTTAACCTAACGCTAACAACCAACCTAAATTACTAACTCTAATAATTACGATGTCAACTGCTTATAAAAATGTAATATATTATATATTAATAATATATATATATATATATATATATATATATATATAATTATATATTATATATTAATATATATATATAATATATATCTATATATATATATACTATGATAATATATTATTATATATATATATCATAGCTGGGCAGCCTATAATTTTTTGAGTGCGCCTGCCCCTTGCCCTATCCGCCGGAATCATAGTGCGCTTACGCCTATGCGCCCTATATTTGGTCACATCTAATGCGCCTAGCGCCTATTCGCCTTGCGACACGACTTTTCGCCGCTGGTTTATTTCGCTAATTTTTCAAAGTAAACTTTAGTGCGATAATAAAAACATGCTTTTTATAAGGGAAGAAAAACACATTATTATATTTTAATTATAACCCTAAACTAATATACACTCCTCTTTCGCGGGCACCCCATGTCTTGTGTCCATTTTTCCCCCAGAAGGTTTCAGCAGAAGCCTGAAGAAAGTTAAATTTCTAGAGCCATATTGCTATTTATATTAGTTACAAGAACTACTGAAATTAGTTGATATATATACAAAAATAATATATTATATATATATATATAATTATATTAATATAATATAATATATATATAATATATATATATAATATAAGTAAAAGATATCAATACCATAACATATGAATTTGATATATTCCATTAGCTAAATATATATATTATAATATATAGTAAGTATAAGTAATATATAGTAGAGTAAATGAAACATTTGATGCGATGACACCCTTTTGATATGAAGGAATCGGATATTGGCTTCAAACTTGAATTATAATCTATATATTGTTTAAGCCTCAAAAAGTGGTAAATTTTTCAAGCTAAGGGTAATAGAGGGGGTCGCCCCGAGGTGGCTCGCTGATTATGCGCTATGCCCTTCGTTGCGGCTTCTGAGAGAGCAAGATTGGGCTAATAGCGGTTAGGTTCTAGCGTGATTACGTAATCTTCGTCGTAGACGAGATTAGTTCATGCGCGCGATAGCGCACGCACACATCACACAGCCTCCACTATATTTATTATTATTATTTATATATTATTATTATATTAATTCTTCTTTGTGAACTAGCATTGTGGATATCTAATTCTGGTTTAAAATTTGAAATATAAAATTATATTTATTGCTGTTGTTATTTTTATTCTCGAGGGAGTGAACTGCGTCGAAAACGATTCCTGTAATGAATCGTTATACCCAGGATCTGGTTCAGGCTCCGGCTCACAGTTCCGTTCAACCTTGAGTCCAATACTTATAATTCTATGAGGTTAGAGTTATCGAATTGGGGTTAAAATTTGAAGGTTTTAATTTAACACCTTCTTGATCGTTTAATGTTTTAGTACCCCTGGGTTCCCTTAATGAGACCCCACCCTCTAAAAAATTAAATTTGATCATAGAAGGTGAAATTGTTGATAGTGTATTATGAGTACGGAAAGTGAGTCTGAATCTATAATTGAGTTTAACATGGCCCGGTGCTTGCTCCGGTCAGTGCGCGTGCTGATAAGTTAAATATTTGTATAATAATACAATATTTGTTAAAAATTATGTTATAAGATGTTAGAGTTCGACTAAGTGTTTGAGGCTCTCCATAGGAAAGAAGTAGCGTCAACAGTCTGTTCGCTGCGGGGGCCCCCGCAGCGCGCAACACCAGTGCATCCGCCGCGAAACGCCGCTTGCGCGCGGCCGCCAGGCGCGCCCGTCTCCAGCAGGAATGCGAGCGTGCCGCCACCGTCGGTTTCGCCCGCCGCCTGCGATCCGACGCGGCAGCGGGGCTGCGCGCGCCCCCTTCGCGTTCCGCAGTCGCATCCAGACGAAATGCGAAACGTTTTCTTTTTTACCCTTAATTTTTTTTCCAAATTTATTATTTTTTATTTATTTTATTTATTTTTGTTTTTCCTAAAAAATTTAATGCTTTTCATGTTTATATAACTTACAAATTTTCGTTTTTACATACCCTAAATCATTTTTCTTTACCAATACGTTTCTGCTCGATTTCTAAATATCCCAAACTCTGACTACTTTAAAGCTTCTGCTTCAAAGTCATATTTTTATAAATGCTTGGTTATACATTTTGTAAATCATAACCCGGAAAATCAACACGTGAACCTCCACTACTCCACTCCCCCCTCACACCCTACTCCCCATTCTATTGTGAATCTATTGATCTATTGAGTTATTGATCTACATTTAAAACATAAATGCAAACCTTTTCTTATTCATTAGTTTTCAGGTATCAATCTAGAATGGACGTTAGTAAATTTATGTTCCGCGCCACCTGCTACATTATGTCTTGTGTCTGGTCCTACAGGGTGTGGGAAATCCTTTCTGTTATTAAACATTTAAAGAGGTTGAATTTTCGAACACACTGTTAAATCATAGGTTTCTAAGTGTTTACCAGAAAAAGTTAAAGAGTACCAAAGCAATGTAATCCAATTCACGAATGTTATATGATATAAAAGCACTTCAATGTTTACCAGGCATAAAATTATAATTCTTGATGATTTGATGATAAATTGAATGATGCAAATAGAAGAAACTTTCACAGTTTACTCTCATGATTTAAACATCACAGTATTTTTATAACTCAGAAATATCTTCAATCAGAATAAGTATATGAGGGGATGTGTTCTTTAAACACGCCGTAATTAATCTTGTTGGACAACAGAAGGGATATATCAGTCATGTTTGTGGCGCTACCAAAGTTCCTACTTACGTCAAGAGTTCTAAAGTATATTAAAGAAGTTACTCTATACTCATGTTTATTTACCTGTGCTTCAATCCTAAGAACAATGCACGAGTGTTACTGCGTACAAAATATCTTATCCCATAATCGAGATTGAGACAGTATAACATACCTGATATGATACTGCTATAGTAGCAATTAATTTACCTCTTATGATAAAATTTAAAAACCTTAAACCTTCTGAAAAACGTAAACTGATCTGTGAAGATGAAAAAATTATACAATGTATAGAGTATGCTTAAATCTTATAAAAGGAATGTTCCTTTAAGAGACTCTCAGAATGGTAAACTACGCCGTCATAAAAACATCATTAAAAAACTTGCTGTTAAAATGAAGCTTAAAATAAAAAAGAAGCTATTACTGAAAGGTGGAGGTGTGTTCCTACCCTTTACTCTTTTCGTTATAGCCCTTGATAACCAACGTGGCCTGCTCAAGTATGAAGAGGTGTGTTTTACCTACAGCGATATGAGAAGTGAAATATAGTGCACAGAAACCTTACCTCTACAACAACAACACCAACGAAGGGGGAACGAACGAGGACAGACAAGACAACAACAACAACGAACACACATACAACGACGACAACGAACAACAACAAGCTAACAGGGACAACAAAACAACAACAACCCAACAACAACAACAACACAACAACAGCAAACAACAACACAACAACCAACAACAACACAACAGCAACAACATACAACAACACAACACAACAACTAACAACAAAACCACAATTACGAACAACTCAATCAGACCCTTCAACTGCATCAGATCGATATAATCCCTTATCACCCCATTGAATTCAACAGCAGCCTTGAGTTTAATCATATCCTCATTTGAACAATAATTAATTAATGAAAGGATCCTGCCAAACAAATATTAAACTCGATGTTAACATTGCATGAAAAAGAACTCTATATCAAAATGCCTACAAAAATTAGTAGATTTAAAAGTTTTGTTAAAATCACCAAAATACAGCTCTAAAAGCAGATACTAATCCCATGTGAAAAGAGACAATATTTTAAAACACATACTCACGAAACTTACCATGGGGATAGAAAACGGGTATAGCCTATATAAGCCGCACTAAACTTTTAAAAGATCAATATTACTTGAATGAATCCTCGGTCAAATCATTATTGGAAGGGAAAGTCCTACTGTTCAACATTGTTACTTGATATCGTGTACTCTCATTCGCGTGAAGGACAGAAGGCCCTGTGCAGATGGAACATATCAAGCAAGAACTCAACTAGTTAATCTTCCAAACTTAATCCTGAATAAACAAGAT
>JABUQX010029542.1:0-2500 GCA_015478945.1 Trachelipus rathkii
TCCATAATAACATAAATTATAGGTATGGCATGCTAGAGAATATATAATACTATTAGCTTACTTAGACTAACCCTATCCAATAGAAGGGTGTAGCCGGAGCCCTTCCCCCCCCAAATGTGAGAACAGTACTCCATACAAGGGCGAGTATGGTCCTTAATCCTTATATAACTGGAGTAGCTGTGCAGAGGAAAAAAATTCCCGCAACCTCAACAGAACTCCCAATTTCTTTGAGGCCACCTTAGCAACCATAGAAATATGAGGTTTCCAAGATAAAATGTATTCACAGGAGAGACGTTAGAGCCGTCGAAGGAAATAGGAAAGGTCGGAGGTGTTTTTGAGAGGGATTAATTAGAAATTAAAGAGTTGAATTTTACAAGGTTGCGGTGACCCCACCGGGAAATCCCATCCAGATCGGCAAGAATAGAATCGGAAAGCTGAAAACGAGAGGCAACTCTAGAAGCCAAAGAGGGAGCAGATTTGAAATGAGTTGAAGAATGGAAAGTGAGTCATCGGCATAAGAGTGAACAGAGTTGGAAGTACAGCTGAGGAGATCGTTGATGAAAAGTAGGAATAAAGTTGGAGATAGAACAGAACCTTGCGGAACACCACAGTTAACAGGAAAGGAGGAAGAGGACGCTCCATCAACGAGTGCTGATATGGAGCGATCGGAGAGAAAACTAGACAAAAGTAAGTGAAGAGAAGGAGGAAGCCCAAAGGAAGGGAGCTTAGAGAACAGTAACGCGTGTCAAATACGGTCGAAGGCCTTGGATATGTCAAGTTCCACCACGTAAGACTTCCCATGGTCCCTAAGGGCAGAAGACCATAAATCGGTTAGATAAGAAAGTATGTCACCAGTTGACCTCGAACGACGAAAGCCATACTGATGATCTGAAAGAAGGGAATGAGACTCCAGATGATCCAGGAAATGAGAGTTAAGAAGAGTTTCAAAGATTTTAGATAGAATACAAGTGAGAGCTATAGGGCGATAGTTTGAAGGATCAGAGCGGCTACCTTTTTTTTCGGGATCGGTTGGACATATGCGAGCTTCCGCACTGAGGAAAAGTATTAATATTAAGACATAGAGAGTTGAGTTGAACGAGGACAGGCGTCAGCTCGAAAGCACACTCCCTCAAAACACGGGGAGAAATGCCATCCGGGCCACTAGTCTTCCTGGCGTTCATAGAACTCAGAATCCCATGCACACGATCATGTGTAGTTACAGGCAGGGATGGCACGGAAAAAATCAATTGATTTTTTCAGCTGATTTTTTCACTTGATTTTTTGCTCCAAAAAATCATGATTTTTTGCTTTTTTATATACTTTTTTTTTTTGATATTTAAGTGATTTAATTTCAATAGAAATGAAAAATTAGAATAATAATATTATAGCAAGGCTACACTGTTTCAAATTTCTACCCTATAAAAATGTCAACAAAAGATCCTGTTTCAAACATGTTTCTTTTATTTCTGATGTAATATTTTATCATTATTACAAATAACACTCTTTATTGTTGCGGTTTCATTGTGCCATAGACTATAAGCCCTATTTTAAGATTTTGAACTCAGATATAGGGCCTAGAGTTAAAAATAATACTTAATCGCGGTTTCATTGTGCCATAGACTATAAGCCCTATTTTAAGATTTTGAACTCAGATATAGCACAGCATAGCTTAAATTATACTCTATATACAGGCTCTTAAAAACTACAATGCAATATTATACCTAGCATTAACTTTATTCTTAGCTTCCAAACGCTGACTAGCCACTCTGAATAATGCTTATAATATAACTTTCAAATATTATAACTGGATGTTTATAAATTTACAATAATAATTTTAAAGACACAAAAATAACAAGTGCCTGAAAAAATTCTAATAAAAGCCAGTAGGGATGCCGAAAGATTACCGACATATATCGATGATATTTTTTCAGCCGACATATCGATATTATTCTCTGTAAATTCAACGATTTTTTTTTCTTCTAGAAATTTTGAGCAGTTTTCTTTTTTAATAAAAAACATTTAAGCAAAATGTGTGTATTTTTCAGGCCGTTTGGATGATGGAGACATTTTGTCTGACTAAGGAGGAGGAGGGAAGGAGGTAAGATGATCATACAAGAGAAGAAGTAGAGGCATATAGGGGAAGAACAATTTTCATGAAATTTACCTATTGTGTATTTTACTTTTCAAATTAGATATTTATAAAAAGTAATGAAAATATTATATATAATACAGGACATTACTAGTTTTGATGTTAAGGTTAAATCTTTAATTAATTTTTAATTTAAACTGAAATTAGAAATATTTAAGTTTATATATGCGAAAACTTTCTACTTTGCTCGAAGCTTTATTTCCTTTGTAAAATCACCTCCACTGCTAATTCAGTACCATGAATCCATGATTAGTGTTTACTTTAAAAAAAAAATATATATATATATATATATATATATATATATATATATATATATATATATATATATATATATATATATATATATATATA
>JABUQX010029542.1:5000-15000 GCA_015478945.1 Trachelipus rathkii
CTGTTAAAATAAATTTCTAAATACAAAGCAATTTAAATATGTTTTTAATTTTTTGGCGGGAAATTTGCCGGGAACAGTACAAAGCACACAATAATCACAAGATGGGCCGAAAATTAGAGTAACATTGGATTGAAGTACTAGGAATATTTCTACTATGGATATAGGGCCTAGAGTTAAAAATAATACTTAATCGAACTTAAAAAAAAAAAAAAGTTTGTTTACAAATTATATTTCGCGTGACGTCACGATTCCCAAAAAATCCAAAAAATCAAAATTTGATTTTTTTCTCAAAAAATCCCTTAAACCAAGCAGATTGTCGCACTTTCTTTTACTGAAAGTACGCTTAGGCCTGAGAATAATATCCCTGCAAAGATTCCGAGCAGAATGAAATTAGTAAGAGGATAGGAGAACGAGTTTTTCCATGCCCGATAGCAATGTCTCTCTCCTGAATGGCGCGAGAACAAGCTCCATCGAACCATGGATTTTGGGGAGAGAAAGATTTAGTTGAAGATGGAATGATTCAATGAACCTGCTCATCCCATCAGTGATTACGCCCCCCACCTTTTCAACGGCGACCGAAGAATCCCCAGAGTCAAAGCAGGATTCATTCTAAGAGTAGTTAGCTAAAAAAACACACAATGCCCCCCAATTAGCCCGATTAAAGTGCCAGAAATTACGTTTAGGGCATGAAGGAGCTGAGAAAAAGTATTATAGTTAAGAGCTATAAGATTGTGGTCAGAGTTACAATAGGAGGAGAAATCATGTATTTATAACGAGGAGTAGTGGTGAAACATAAGTCAAGCATATTCAAGAATTGGTTAGGATGATCTGGAATATGTTTAGTTTCCTTCATTAACTGTTCCAGATCGTTAAGAATGCTGAATGTTTTGACCTCCTCCCCACCTTCATTAGTGTGAGAGGAACCCAACCACTCAGTGTGGTGTACGTTGAAATCCCCTAAATAGAGGACCTCAGCATTTGGATGGGAAGAAGTAACAGTCTCATGAGAAGTAGTAAGATAGTCAAAAAGAACATTAGGGGAGCAGTAGCAGAAACACAAGATAATGATAGTAGTAGGGAGAAAGATTTTTAGCCACAGAACATCGAAGTTAGGAGATTCAAGATTCTCGAGACGTGTTACAGGAGTGGTTATGTTTATATAGGCACAGACTCCACCATTTAGTCGGAAATTATAGAAAAAGTTGTAGTTAGAGATATTAAGTTTATTTGAAAATGAATCCCTGGCCAGCTGGGTCTCAGACAGTTTAATAAAATGTTAGGTTGAGATTTAGAGAGGTGATATTCCACAGATTCATGGATTAGCACGAAGGCCACGCACGTTGGCAAAGTCAATCAAACACCCCCGCCCGCGCCTACCCCTACATCCACTTCAACCAGTCATTTAATCAGCCAGTCGCACAAACAAACACACTCAAACTCTTGTACACAATACAATCCAATATAATATAATAAACTAATATGCGAGAGCTACACATTAAAACCTAAAAATGCTTTATTATATGAAATATTATTTATACCATTATCTTTATACCATTTTTGTACATTGATTAAATGTTCGTGTTGAGACTATACGGGACTACAATTACTGGTTATGTTAAATTTTGTTTTTCATTAGAATTCCTCTAATGAGTATATTGATAACAAAACAATTCAACTGGCTAGCCACCACAGATTATGGAGCTAGTACTAAATGAGCGATGAGGATTGAGGTTCCGCAGTTAAGTGTTCTGGGTCTTCTATTCATAATCTAATCCATACTAATGATTTGGATAAGATCATAAGAGAATAAAATGCCTAGTTTCTAAGTTTGCTAATTACATTAAGCAAGCCTTTGTTTTAAAAGTATTGAACATTAAATAGAGACATTTGGAAGGCCCATGGGTATATCAAAGGCTGTCTGGTTCAAAAAATATAAAGTTACCATTTTCTTTCTACAGAAAACATATGTTTTTTTAGACTCTCCTTGTAACTTTTTTTCAAATTCAAAATCATTTTAGTTGGTCTGCACATGTGTGCAGTACTTAATCATTAGTCTAATAAATCATTATAGAGTTACTGATCAAATTATTTTTATAATAAATAATACTGTTTATTCCTAACATGGTGACAGGTCCCATGATGATTTATTTATCATTTAATATTAAACACTATTTCCCATTCTTCAACTAATACTGAATGGATTTTTTTTTTTTTTTTTTTAATGATAGTTCAAGATAAGCCTATAATTTCTTCTGGTGCATTATAGGATCTGCAATATTAGATTCACCTTGTCAAAAATCAATCATTAATAAACAAGATGGAAGATCAGTCTCAGTATATGATTTTCACCTTAGTAAGTATAGTAGGCTAATTTTATAATTGTCTGGAATAGTGGAACCTGAGGAAATCTGTTTTTAAAAAAAAATTAATAATTTTAGATACCCATGAAGTGATGCTTCCATATCTTTTATGAACATACCAGTATTTTTATTTTGCAAAACTAAAAAAGAATAGTTTATTTCAATATTAGAACTTAACAGGTAGAAGAAATTAAAATATTAAAAATTAAATTATATATATATATATATATATATATATATATATATATATATATATATATATAAAGAGAGTATATATATATATATATATATATATATATATATATATATATATATATATATATATATATATATATATATATATATTAGAGATAGAGTGAATCTGAAAATTTGTGTGTGTGCGGATGCGGTTCTTAAAGATGATGAGGATGCAAGATGCGGATGCGATCTTAAAGTATATGCTGTGGGTGATGTTGATGTTTTCTCTTTTTCAGTTTGAATTAAAATGAGAGATATATATATATATATATATATATATATATATATATATATATATATATATATATATATATATATATATATATATATATATATATTAGTGATGGACATGACATGATATGATTATATATATATATATATATATATATATATATATATATATATATATATATATATATATATATATATATATATATATATTAGTGATGGAGAAGACATGATATGATTATATATATATATATATGTATATCTATATATATATTTTATAAAATAAAAAAATATATTATATATATATATATATATATATATATATATATATATATATATATATATATATATATATATATATATATATATATATATATATATATATATATATTTTTTTTTGATATATATATATATATATATATATATATATATATATATTACATTTCCTCCCGTCAGGTCATGCTTACGAGCCTGTCAGTGGGGGCCAACCTCCGCTTCCATCTTGTTCTATCTATCACGATCCCATCCGCCATCAGCTCATCCATTGCAGGCATCTGGGGTTTCCTCAATGAATCCTCTACTGTGTCTCTCCACCTCTTCCGCGGTCTCCCCCTCGGTCTCACTCCCTCCGGGTCTCCACCTCCACCTCCTCGCTGGGCAACCTCCTCCCTGCATCTCTCCATGTGTTCTCGCCATCTCAGTCTGGCTGCGTCCACTTTTATTCATCATGGGTTTCACAAATCCCACGCTCCCTCACTGTCTCATTCTCACTCTGTTCTTCTTGTCATTCCAATCACTGTCCTCAAACACATTAATTCCGCTGTTTGAATTCTACTCTCCTCTCCCTCTCATGCTCCATGTCTCCGCCCAATATACGGCGTCAACACTCCCTTTTATATTGCTCTCTTCACCTCTTTGTTCATATATTTATCTTTCAAGATGGGGTATACTGCTCTTACAGTCCTGCCATACTGCTCAGTCCTACTCGTAATTTCCTTTGCACCCCCCTTCTCTTCCAAGTGCTTCCTAGATATTTAAATCTATCCACATTCTTAATCTCTACCGTCTACTCCACTATCAACTCCTCGTCCTCCTCCATGCTTACTACCATAATTTCTGTTTTCTCCACATTCATATTCAATCCTGTTTCTCTCAACTTTTCTGCGAAACACAGCACCATTTGCTTCAACCTCTCTTCACCATTTCCACTCCAACACGCCAAACACCTGGGTATTGCTCATGATGTCTCCGTCAATCCCTTCTAAACTCTCTTTTACACCTCTTATGACTGTGTCCAAATACGCTATAAAGTATCGGCGACAACACACTACTCCTGCCTTACTCCAGTTTTTACCTCAAACCATTCCTCAATTTTATATCCTGTTTTTACCTTACTTATGCTATTCACGTATGTACTTCTTACTGCCTTTATCACTCTGCCTCCAACTTCATAATCCCTCTCCGGAACTCTCCACAGCTTCTCTCTGGGTACAGAATCAAACGCTTTCTTCAAGTCTATGAAGGTGATATATGCCTTCATTGTATCCCCATGTCTTTTCCTGTATCATTCTTAATGCAAACATTAAATCTGTAGTACTTCTACTACCTCTGTACCCATACTGCTCTTTCACCCAATCTTGCCTCTATTTTTGATCTTAATTTTCTTTCTAATATTCTTTCATATAACTTCGCCATGTGACTCCATTAGTGAGATTCCTCTATAATTTTTACATTTTCCTGCATCCCCTTTACTTATAAATGGGAACCATTATTGACCTTCCCCAACCTTCCGGAACTCTACTCTCCACCCAACAACCTGTTCAGAAATCTCAGCATCATGGCTTTCAGCCCCTCTCCTCCCTCCTCAGCAACTCAATATTTATCTCATCCTCAACAGGAGTTTTCCCCGCTCTTCATTTTCCTTACGTTCAAATTATCCTCCGTTATTACCTCTCCCCTCCTCTTTCGCTCTCCACATTTCTCTCCTCCTCCTCTCTCCCCTTCCTTCCGACTGTACTTCCACATTCAACAACTCATCAAAGTATTCTCTATCCACCTTTTGTTTTTTTCCTCCGGGCTTACCAATATTCTCCATTTTTGTCTTTGATATTACATACTCTACTCTTCACTCCTCTATACGTTCTTGCCAATCTAAAAATCTTCTTGCTTTCCTTCATATCATCCATCAGTTCCTTTGCTAGCTTCTAAGCCACCCTCCTTTGCCCAATCTTCACTCCCGCATTTATTTTCACGCTCCCACATAATATCTGCTCTCTAGATTATATATATATATATATATATATATATATATATATATGTATATATATATATATATATATATATATATATATACAGAAATCGAAATTCAAAATTACAATTATTCCCATAAACTCCCATGATAAAGATGACAAATAATATTTATTTTATGTACATTTAATCAAATGTAGAAAACATCTTCAACATCCTCAACATCCTCATTTTTCAAAAGAGGATGCGGATGCGGATGTGCCGTTAAGTGAGGATGCGGATGCCAATTTAGGTGCGGATGTTCCGCAAATGCGGATGTCATGTCCATCACTAATATATATATATACACAGAATATATATATATATATATATATATATATATATATATATATATATATATAAATATATATATATATATATATATATATATATATATATATATATATATATATATATATATATATATATATATATATATATATATATATATATATATATATATATATTTAAACCTGTAAGGTTATGATAAGTTTGGTAAAGTATACTCATATTTTGTCTATTTAATAAAACTTTATAACCTAAACTTAAAAGTTCATTAAAAAAAAAAAAAAAATTTATTTTTTATTTTTTAAAAGTATACATTCAGTGGCGTAAATAACGCCCCCGCAAGCCCCGCGGTGCGGGGGGGCGCAGGAGCCGAGAGGGCGCACGGCGGGCAAGAGGGATGAGCACTTTTTCGATGAAAACTTCATAATGAAAGCTCTGGCAGGGTTTAAGTAAGAAAATTAAAGAACATGAAATGAGTAAAGTTCACTTGAATGCATGTGTAACCTACAGTATAAGGAAAAATCGGAAAGGTATCCAGTGTGTTACAAGAAGATGTAGCGAAGTGGCGTGAAATACTGAAGCGAATTTTGGACGTCATAATAATGATGTCAACTTGTAATTTAGCATTCAGAGGGCATCGTGAAGATTACAAGAAACATTGAGAGTAAATCTGGAAACTTTCTCAATATTATTGATTTGTTATCCAGGTATGACCCGCTTCTTAAAAGTCACCTGGAGAATGAGAAAAGCAGAACAAAATATATGAGTGCTTCTATTCAGAATGAACTCATTAGTTTGGCTTCACAACATGTGCTCCGTGACATAATAAGTGTAACTCAAGATGCGCCCTTTTTTTCTCTTATTTTGGATACGACCCAAGATATTTCTAAAACTGACCAACTGTCAGTAGTAATAAGATATGTCTGCATCAATTACGATGAAAAGAAGCTTCAAATTAATGAGTCATTCCTGGGGTTTTCCCCATAACAAATCAAAAGGTCGAAGGTTTAGAAAGTGAAGTGTGTAAGTGTTTTGGAGAAATTAGTGCGAACATTTTGTGATGCAAAGAGATGAAAGGGATTAATGAGCATTTAGAAGACTATTAATGTCAAAGTTAAAAAGTAATGACAAATGTTGTATTGTTTATTAATAAGTTTTTGCTTTACTTTCTATCCACCCCGTCCATGACTAAAGGGGGCGCACAAAATAAGTCGCGGGGGGGCGCAACTGACCTTAGTTACGCCACTGTATACATTTGATAAATATCATAACTTCGGCTACGAAATTGCTATAAATATGATATATTAATTTTTTTAAAACAAAAATGAAACATTTATGAAAATGGTTATGAAATAATTGGTAAAAAATACACAAATTTAATGTGTATTCTTAGCAAAACTTATTATAACCGAAACTTAAATTATCATAAAAAAAAAAAAAATGAATACAAAAATATATTTACATATGAAAAACATTTGGCAAGCGTTTAAAATAATGAAGAAAGATATTTAAAAAAAAAAATTCCTCAGGTTACACTATTCCAAACAATTACCACAAATTGAATTGTTTTCCTTTAGTGCAACTTACAAGACATACCAGTAGCTATTAAAGTTATTAAAATTTTAAAGTATTTCTTCACAGTTCTTTAGTTATTAACCTACTAACATTGATATTATTTTCAATTTTATTTTTTTTAAATATTTTATTAAAGATCATCTGCACCCTTACCTAGTAATAGTTACCATTGTATTTTCGCTTTTACTATTGTTTTTCAATTTGTAAAATTTGTGAAATTTTAGCCTAAATTTTAAGCTTCAATACTTAAATACCAAAATGTTTGAAAGTTAGATATCACTCAATCATTTTCATAGCCTTAGTTGCTATCTGCAGATAATTATCTGTGGAATACTGAATATTTTATTCCAAGCAATATGTTTATTACTGAAATTTTGCAAAATAATTTTTATAAATAAATACTTTTGAAATTTTTTTTTTTATAAAGAATGTTTATCTAAGGCAGGTGGAGCAGCAGGAATGGCTGTAGATTTTACATTATATCCTTTGGATACAATTAAAACAAGATTACAAAGTGGAATGGGATTCAGAGCAGCAGGAGGGTTTAATAAAATTTATAGAGGACTTGGTCCAGCTCTTCTAGGATCAGCACCAAGTGGTAGGTAACTGTAGTAAGTTAATGCTTTTTTAGATGTAGTATAATACATACAGTACTATAATTTTTATTGATTTACTTTAAGATTCTTTTTATGTCCCTGGTGGGAAAAGGCCATAAGGTACAGGTCAACATAAAATCCACCAGAGATGGGGAAGCATAACTGATCTTAATCAAATACTGATATTTCCTGATACACATCATTTGAGTGTGTCCACTCTTTATCAGTAAAATACATTAAATTATAAGCATGGCAGTAATGTCTGATATCAGAGAGCTAGACAGAAAGGATGAGTGTGTGTGGAAAGTCGAGTCACAAATGAGCTCTCTTCAAAGAAGCAGTTATGCAACTACAGGCTTTGTACAAACAATGTTTGTAGTAATAATAATTGTATAAACAAAGTGATGCAACAGTTTGATGGATGGGGTCAATGAGAGTGGGAGAGTTGATGATGCAGAAACTCTTAGATTTTACCCTTTCAAGGAGAGCTTTATGATTCTAAAAGGGTCTTAGTTATGCAGGTCTTACATAGATTTCTTGAGTATTTACCTCCTAGTTATTCTTATGTAGATTGTAATTCAGGATTTTGCAGTGTTCTAAAAAATATAATTAAATCTATTTATATATATTTAATTAAATTGTTTACAATTTATTTTATAAAAATAATTTCTTTAACTTGTGAAGGTGATAATCTTAAAAGTTAAATACTTTCCTTATTATTATTATTATTATTATTATTATTATTATTATTATTATTATTATTATTAATATTATTATTATTATTATTATTATTCTCTACAAATGGCATTACCTATGCACGTGAAATATGTACTTCATACACGGTCGAATAACGCCCCTTATACATAAGAAGCAACTGTGGTGGTTTGAAAAAGTTCTGAGGACTTCTCAGAACATCCAACATAGAAGTTTGTTTCATGAGAGAGGAAATGTGATTCTTTTTGAGAAAGTCTAAGAATATTAAGAAAAGGAGAAGATTTAAGTTATGTATTTTCATAAAAGATATTGTAGTTGTGTGAAAGATTAAGTTGAGTAGATAGATGAGGAATTTTGAGTTTTGGAGGAATTGAAGGCAACCATATTTTTCTACCCCATTTAATTACATGTGAAAGATCTCCAGCCGGTTGCTTTAAGGCTACCCTTCTAGCATTGATTATAACTGGTCTACCAAAAAAATTTCTTTTTTCTGCCATGGACTTCCATCTGTTTTATACTAATTTCAGGGTGATGATTCCAAATCTGATATCAGATTTGCTCTATCACATCCCATTTCTATGCAATCAGCAAACTTCATTTTCATGGAAATATCCCATCTGCCAGACGACAAGTTGAACACTGAGGAAATACCTGTGCCTGTATTTGCTGAGCTACCGGAGAATGATGTTGTAAATATCAGTTTACCTTCTTCTACAGATGATGAGGATGATGCTCTGACTGAATATGCCCCATCTGTTGCAGATTCTGATACAATTGCTATGTTTAGTCAGCCTGAATTGAATGAACTGATAAGAGATTTGTATGTGTCAAAGCAGTCTGCTGAATTGTTGGCTTCCAGGCTGAAAGAGAAAGGAATGCTCAGACCTGGTACTAGTGTCACCTTTTATTGTAACAGGGAAGCAACTCTGCAAAAGTACTTCCATTCAGATGGTCAACTTGTTTATTGTAATGATGCTGAAGGGATTCTTCTCAATATTGGACTGCTCACATTTGGCCCTAAGTGAATGGAGACTTTTTATTTAATGTAGTAAAGGAAGTTTGAAATGTGTTTTGCACTACAGAAATATATATGGTTCAATCCCAATAGGACACTGTAGAAATGAAAGAAGAGTATCCCAACATCAAGAAAATCCTGGATAGATTGCAATATCTTCATGGATTGTTAAATTGTGTGGATTTGAAAATGATTTGCTGCTGGGGCAGCAGGGAGGTTACACCAAATACCCTTGTTTCCTGTGCTACTGGGACAGTAGGGCTACATTAGAACACTGGGTGACAAAGACCTGGTCACCAAGAATCGGTTTAACGCCTGGTGACAAGAACATCAAAAATGAGCCTCTGGTTGATAGGAATAAAATTGTATTTCCCCCCCACTGCACATAAAACTTGGGTTAATGAAGCAATTCGTCAAAGCTCTTGATCACACTGGAGACTGCTTCAGCTTTTTTTTTTCAATCTTTCCAAGTCTCAGTGCCGAGAAGAAAAAGGCAGGAATATTTGATGGCCCTCAAATAAGAAAACTCATCAGTGACCCACACTTTGTTACAGCAATGACTGCAGCAGAGGCTAGAGCATGGAATGCATTCTCTGATGTGGTATGGAATTTCCTTGGGAAGAGGAAAGATAGCCACCAAGAGATTGTGCAGGAGCTGATCTTGAGTTTCCAAGCACTTGGATGTAGAATGATCATCAAAG
>JABUQX010029542.1:20000-24102 GCA_015478945.1 Trachelipus rathkii
TGTTGTACGAGTTCCAACAGAAATTATGAAGCAAAGAAAGCAAACAAGCAACCATTCTCTCGTTTTTATTTTAAGAAAATGTCTACAGCAAGAGGGCGTCTTTGGTATATACAGAGGGTATTGGAGTACTCTGATGAGGGAAATTCCTTTTTCATTGTTGCAGTATCCTTTGTGGGAAATGTTTAAGAAAATCTGGAGCATTAAGTAGATAGAATGTCATTCTTTAGAAAGCAATCTCAGGAGCTTTAGCAGGTAAAACACAGTATAATATTTTTATATAGCTATCATTTTTTAGTAACAAATAGCATCAGCTTCCCATGATTTATATTTTTGAAAAAAAATTGCAAGTGCAAAATATTATATACTATATTATATAATATATATATAATATATATATATATATATATATATATATATATATATATATATATATTATAATATAATTATATATAATTATATATAATATATAATATATATATATAATATAATTATTATTATATATAGTGGCTTAGCTAGCTAGCGGCGAATACACATTAGGTTGCTAAAACTAAGAATAATGTTGGCAGATGCCTGGAACAAAGGAAGCTGAAGTCCGCATATTTAAAGTTAAGGAGAATATATATAAGAATTCGGATTATAGTGGGTTTATTATAATATATATATATATAATATATATATTATACTATATATAATTATATATAATAATATATATATATATATAATATATAATTTTTTTTTTTTACAAGTTGTCACCACCACTCACGGGCAAAGACCTATTCAAGGAGGGGGTGTTACACGCCTCAGAATCGAACTACTAACGCAAATTACGCAGATGAGCGCAGACGCAAGCCTTGAAGTGGGGGAGAATTAATTCCGCTAGGAAACACAAAGAGATGGGAGAGTGAATTCCACAAGAAGATGCGTGGCAAGGAAAGAAGGAAGCGACCGCAGCGAACAGTCTGGAGTTATCCAATATCTACACAACATCCTGTGCAGATACAGCACCTCTTGTACTATGAGGGCGACGTAAATGGTGGTACGCGAGGGATAAGTTCCCTCGAGCACCTGCCAACTACGGTACCTAAGAAAAGAGATAAAGCACCACAACAACGCGCCGCAAAGATAGAAGGGTCAAGGAGTCTGAAAGTATGGGACAATTTAAGCCTTGGCCTTCTGACTCGACCTGCTATCTAAGCCGGGTGAAACAGAGCCCCCAGATAAATGAGAACAGTACTTCATACAAGGCGGATGAGGCCCTTGTATAGCTGGAGTCAACTGAGAAGAGAAAGAAAAGTCTCGCAGTCTAAACAGAACTGCCAGTTTCTTTGAGGCTGCCCTAGCAACCATTGTGATGTTGGGTTTCGAAACTCAATTTTTTGGTTATTGTTAAGGTTTGTACATGTTTATATGTTCAACAGGAGAGACGAGAAGAACCGTCGAAAGAGATATGGAAGTTAGGGTGTTTTAGAAGGGAGATTTGTAGAAGTTTGAGTTTTTAAAGAATGAATTTCACAGAGTTGAGACGACCCCCAACCGGAAATTCTATCCAATCAGCGAGAATAGAATGAAAGATTAAGACGAGAGGCAAATTCTAGAAGTAAAAGAAGGAGCAGCATTGAAAGAGTTGAAGATGAAGGGTCAAGTCATCGCATATGAGTGAATAGAGTTAGATTTGCAGGTTGAGAAAGCATTACATGAAAAGTAGGAATAAAGTAGGAGATAAGACAGAACCCTGAGGAACACCAACTATTGACACAAAAGGCAAGAAGAAGTCGCCCCCATCAACAACAAGCCGATATTAGCGATTTGAAAGAAAACAGACATAAGTAAGCAAAGAGAAGGGAGAAACTCAAAGGAGGGGAGCTTGAGAGCAGTGACGCGTGCCATATCCCGTAAAAAGCTTTTGATATGTTCTAAGCGGCCCCCACGAAGTCTCCCGTAGTTCCTAAGGTCGGAAAACCATAAATCATAGATAGGAAAGTATAATGCCAGTAGACCTTTCGAGCGCCGAAAGCGTACTGGCGATCGGAAAGAAGTGAATGAGATTCCAGATGATCTAAGAAATGAGAGTTGAGAAGAAGTTTAAGATCTTAAGATATGAATTACAAGTAATGAGTATAGGCGATAGTTTATGAAAGGATCAGAGCGGCTTCCTTTTTTTCGGAATAGGTTGACATTAAGACATGCTTCCAACACTGAGGGGAAGTGTTAGTATTGAGGACATAGAGAATAAAGTTGAACGAGGGCGGTAGCACGAAACACTCCCTCAAAACTCGGGAGGAATGCCATCCGGTCCACCCCGCCTTCCTAACGTTCGTAGCTTTCAGGAGCCCATGCACGATCGAAAGTAATCAGCAAGGGGACATTTGTCTGACTGAGAAGGAGAAGGAGGAGGAGAATGCCAGAATCGTCCAGGTTGAGTTAGAGGAAAATAGGAGGCGAAGAGATGGGCCTTTTCAGTTGGAAGAATTAGCAAACAGAACCATCAGAGCGAATGAAGAGAGGAAAGACAGATTTACAGAAGTTGTTAGAGATGTTTTGCAAGAGCCAGAAAGTTTGTCGTAGGAGACCAAGGAGGTTTAAGCGCAACTTTCGTATATCATGAAAGCCGCTTTTGCTCGTCGAAGAGTATCCCCTGCAAAGATTTCTACCTGAATGGAAACATTAGCAAGAGTGATTAGGAGAACGAGTCAATTTTCCACTCCCGATAACGCACTGTCTCTACCTGAATGGCCAGAGAACAAAGCACGATGATACCATGGATTATGAGGAGAAGAAAGATTTAAGCTCGAAGAAGGAATGAACGCTGCTCACCATCCACGATTCCAGCCTCCTAACTTATCGGCAGAAGTCGAAGCGTTACCAGAGACAAAGCAGTCACTCCAATTATAGTTAAGCGTAGAAGCAACGCAATGCTCCCCAATCGGCCCGATCAAAGTGCAAGAAAAAGCGCATAGGGCAGGATGGAGCTGTTGAGAGAAGTATTAAATTAAGAGATATAGAGGTTTGGTCAGATTTACCGATATGAGCGAAAGTGGTGTATTTAATGAGAGAAGGACTAGTGGAAACATAGGTCAAGTGTGTTCAAAAGTGTGTTCAAGAATCCGGAATGTGTGTGGGTTCTTTAATTAGTTGTCCAGATCGTTAGAATGCTGAACGATTCGGCCGTCTCTCCCACAAAATCGGTATGAGATGGCGCTCAACTCTATTCAAGTGTTATGTAACATTGAAATCCCCTAAATAGAGGACCTCATATTTTGATGAGAAGGATTATAACAGTCTCGTAGAAGTGAGTAAGGTAAATCAAAAAGGCGTGAAGCTGTTCTGTTAGGAGAACAAATCTGCAGAAGCACAAGATTATGTAGTAGAAGGAAGAAAGATTTAAGCCACAGAACCATCGAAGTTAGGACTTCAAGATTCACGAACGTTGTTCACGGGAGTGTTTATGTTATCAAGGCACAATACTCCACCCTCAGACGGAAATTATTGAAATCAATTATAGGTTGGATAAATTAAACGAGTTAGTTAGAGGATGAATTCTTACCATCTCTGGGTCTCAGACAAAGAGCAAAAGATTAGGGTTAGAGTTCAGCGAGGTGGTGAATTGCCATAGGGTTAGAGTTAGAGAGTTCCAGCCACGGATGTTGGTGAAGTCAAATGAAAGCCCGCGCCTGTGCAAATCCACCATCATACACGCACACATAGTCACAACAACTAAAAAGAACAACCGACAGAAACAAACAGACAAAACCCAAAAGAGAAACGAGGATAAAGTTATTCGTAAGCTAAAACCTAAATTTAAAACCTTGAATTTTAAAAATACGCTAAAACCTATATTTACAGGTATAATATCAAAATAGATATAATCAGCAAAGTTCAAAAACGCTTCGCACACTCTCAACACTCTCAGAAAATGAATACAAAAAAAAGAAAAAAGATAACAAAGAAAATAGAAAAAGGTGGAAGATAAAAATGTATAAATTATAATAACGGATATTCAAATACGTAAACGCCAAAAAACTAAATTAAAAAGAAGTCGAGGAAAAAAAAATAAAAATAACCTGAAACTATAAACCCAAATAAGATCAGCATAATTATTTAC
>JABUQX010029543.1:0-12500 GCA_015478945.1 Trachelipus rathkii
ATAAGTATATGCTAAGTTGTTTAAGTCTCTGGGATGAGACGGCGGTTGTACTTTATATTGAAGAATCGTGAAAAGTTGAAAAATTAAGACCTTCTGTATGGATCACACTAATACATTCAAATGCAAGTAATAATTGGCATCTCTGAGGTAATTTAGTGCGGCCTCCACCTATTGAGAAAGGGATGGCGCCGCGTTGCGTTACGTTGCTGGACTTTGGCAAGGCGGTTCCTTCTTGAGGAAAATATTTGCTTTATAAAAAGTAAAGTGAGCAATTTTAGACAGAAATTTTGGATTTTCGAATTAACTTGTTCTCCCCTCGTAGCCCCTCGGCCTGGGGTAACTTGCGTCCTCCTTTTGTCGATTTTTGAGGTTCTTCAGTTCTTTATAGAGATTCCCATCAGAAACAGTTCTGCTAACCAGGGGATAATTTCCTAAGTGGAACATGCGGCAAGAGTCGGAAAATGTCTAACCTCTCTGATCCTTCCACTTTTTGAAGAACATTTATTGCAGAAAAGCCTGTACCCCTACAGGAATACTATGAGAGGAAAAGGTGTACAGGGATAATCTAATAGTATTTGAAGATCAATAACGCTTACAATAATGTAATAAACTTTAAATATTAATTATTAATATATAGCTATATGTCATACAATAGAATTATCACTATACTCCAACTATATATTATTGTTCTCACATTTTCTAGGTATATTGTATCAGTAACTCATCTAGGGTATAAATTTGTTTAAGTTGTAGGTAAATTATAGGTAATGATTTTATTATTTTATTTATGCTAGGTACTAGATAATGAGTATTATGATAATAGCTGTTTATTATATTCTTTATCTATGGTATATGTATACTTCTCAATTAATCTGTATACTCATATACTTATATGTAATAGTCTTTACTGTTTTTATTCACTATACGTACTATATGTCTACTGCCTGTTTACTACTAATATATCTTTCAGTAGTTCTTCTGTTCATACGGACGGGCTACTTGAAGGTTTCCCTCGTGTACTTCTCCTAATTATTATGATTTAGATAATCTGTTTATGTATCACGTGGTCGACATAATAATTATATATATGTATATATACTTATATATAGTGTTAAACGCTTAGTATTCTACTATGGTTGTTTCTCAACAATATGTAATACTTTGTCTTTCGGTCCTTCCCACTTATACTACTTATATGTATATTGTATACTTTTATTTCTATGTATAATAATATAGAATTTAGTCATGACAATGAGTAATAATTACATTGTCTAGTTGATAAAAGTGTCGTCCATCCAAAAGATTTGCTGTCTAACTACTTCATTTTTTATCTATTTATTATCTCGCTTAGACTTTTCTACCATCTCTTCTGCTCTCTTCTTTAATATACTTATTATTTTCTTTCACACTAACACGTTCTATCCTATTCTACTGGTTGAACCCGAATTCCTAAATAAGTTCATATCCTTCTATCTAATATCCTGAGGAGGAGAAAGTATCTACTCATTCTTATACATCTCTTACCATCTCTATACTCTATAACTACTTTGCATTTACTACTCTAAGAATAAATTTCTATATATTCTCAGTAGTGTGTATATACTAAATTCACAGCTCAAAGAAGAAATCAATATTATATAAATAATATAGTACTTATATATCTTGTATATACTAATTAGTATATCTTTCGTGCGTTATACTTTTATCACTTTTACCATTGGGGGTGTACTTGTATACCCTTCTGCTACTCTATTTTTTCTTTGAGGGTAAAAGGTTTGTACTTGGGCCCTATGTCCTGCTATACTGTTATTGGGTTTTTGTCAAGATCTCGTGTGATCTTTGTAACTCTGATCTTACCCTATATATATTTTTTATATATTGTTCTCATACATATTATATGTTAGTCTTAATTTTAGTTATAATTTGAAGTTGAACTATCTATTTATATATATATTATAAGTAGTATATATATATATATGCTATATACATGCGTAGTTTAATTTGGGCTGGTTATTATAGTAGTATCTCTGCTAGATGAGTATACGTATGCTTCGTCCTATATATATATATTTATATACACTTTAGAGGTTGCGACTACCCTTTCGATTGGTGTTTAATTGACCCATTTTAGCTATCTCATTTCAGTATGTATATCATAAGATAAAGTATATGTGAACCGTATATATTTCCTACAGTGGTCATGGGGACATTAGTATCTATTGGGAACGAATGACCGATATATATACTATAGTGTATATCTTAACCATATAAATATAATCAATACAAATAATTAGTATTAATTTCTCTATTATGTATATATAGGTGCTTATCGGTTTCATGGATTCGTAAATTTTACTATATTTTGTGCCTTTTGGTGATACTCGACTCAATAATGTATATATATATATATGTATATTTATATATGTTTATATATATAGTGTATATATATGATATATATGTATATCATAATTCCCTATTGATTAACGTAAATGTTTCCTATAATATCTTCGGTAGTGGTTTTAAACATTCCCTCTTTATTACTACTTCTTTACTCTTTTTCTTTTTTTATCATATTTGTGAAAAAAATAAACTAATACGGTTCTCTAATCTTTAATGCAAAATAGTATATCCATTTTTCATCTCTATTACCTCACTTGTTATTGATAAGGTATTAGTAACTTAGGGTATCTTACTCTGTATACCTATTATCTTTATCTCCTTTTATACTCTACTTTATCATATAACTGTATTTTGGCTTATAAGTATGGTTCCTGTGTCCCGTAGTTCGACTGTTTAATATAACTCAACCTTCTGTCCTACTACTCACTGTATATATATCTCCTATCTTATGTAGACCAAGGAAACACTAGTTGTTTGTATGATATACGTAATAATAATTGTATACATATAGTGATATCTTTTATACTTATACATTGTATTACTCTATTCTTTTTAATATAATAATGGCTATTACATCTGGTTAAGTAATTTCCATTCGATTAAAATAATATTATAAATTTAAATTTTAATGTAGCATGAAGAACTTAACTGTTATATTCTATCGTAGTTTAAAATGTTAGTAACACTAAGGATCTTTTACTCTCTATAGTAATCTTACATGCTATTTCAGTTCATGATATATCTTCTTATTTCATTGTATAATAGTATAGTTTATTATTGATATTGACTGTGCTCTTGTAAATATCTACTAAAATAAATGTATAAATACATTGTTACTATTGATTTATGAAACATTTGATATTGATGATGTCTGCTTGTAATGATATATTACTTATGAGTATAGTGTCATACAATCGCGAACAAGGCGGCTTAGGCTTGATAACCTGTATTATAAATACTTTCATCCTTTACTCGTTACCCCAGGCGTCACGTATGCTCAGTTCAACTTGCCTTATAACTATAACAATCATAATACAACAGGTTATGGAAATGAAGTAATATGATGATTATGAAAGATTATCGTCGTACTCTTATTCGGACTGTAGTACACATCTTAGCTATATCTAATGTAAGCCCACTTACCTCACAGGTAGGTGCTCGAGTGCTAATGTAAGTATTCCGTTTTATATTCCTCTCTACTCTCGGCTGTAGGTAGATTAATTTAGTTATAGTATCTGATAAGTATCAACTGAGAGATATAGTCAGACACAGTTATATTCTATATACTGATAGGGTATAATATTAGTTATTGTAAAAATATAGATAATTGATCTTTCTCATGAGAATGAGGTTATAGCTATCGTAGCTTATACTATCCTGTAGATCAGAGTACAGATGCAATAATATTTAGCTTAGACGGTAGGTGGTTGGACGTGACGGGATGATATACTCATGAGTATGTTGATAGATATGTGGTTAGTGATTGTGAGATATTGTATGACTATATGTGCAGTGATTTAAGTGGGACGCTCCTAATCGGTAAGTAAAAGCTATCTCATAGAGCTTTATGTATTTTGTTAATCTAATAAGTGATCTACGAAATAAACTCAGTTAGTATAAAAAGTTGGATTAAGTGATCGATAATAAATAATTGCGTGGTTTATATTAAATAATACTCGACATCTATCATTAATAGCCTAGAGTATTTTAGCTGTTTTCTTTATAAAGATATTGTGTTTAGCTCACATACTAAATATATAAAGTTAACATTATTAAATAGATTAAATTTTCGTGAATCTGTTCTAGTGATAACGTACGAGAGTTAAGTCATAGGATTGTATATAGCATTACGTGGCTCATAGTGGGTGAGTAGGATCTCCATATATCTGTGTGTTGTAGGGTAGAGGAGATAACAGATGAGGTTGTCAGTATATAGTTATTAAAGAGTAGTAATATATCATTAAGCTTGCCATCACTCAGGTGGTGGAAAGGTCATGAGTGTGAGGTAGAAGTCTTGAGTTAAATCGCTATTGTATGTATATAATGACTAGATAGATGTTAAGTGAGAATGTGACTCATGCGGATAAAGAGAGAGAGGTGGTAGGTGAAGCGCAGCTATATACGTGTGAGCGCCTCGATGATAAGGTGAGTGAAGTATAAGTGAACCGTATGTTAATAATAATAGAATCTATAGGTGCTGTCACTAGCTGAGACGCTATCCTTCGTGATTCTCGGTAGATAAGTACTCACTCTATAAGAATATAGAATGACTCGACATTCGGCATCGGTTGAGGGAACGTCTATCTTGTTGAGCTAACTCAGTGAGGTTTTTATATTAAGGTGGTTTTACCTGTTTAATAACACGTAAGAATATGTCCTGCCTATCTCAGGAGCTGTAGGACGAGAACATAGGGTTACACGTGGAATTTGATCGCCTGATCCCTCTTTTATGAATATGATGAATTTCGGTTAGGGTTTAGTGCGTATTCCGGTGCGTGACGAGGTCGATATGGGCCTCACTTCACCGCTAGGAAATTGAGCGTGGGATAACGTGTGTGCCTAGTGAAATGCGGCGAGAGTCCTACTAGAAGGGGTTATCGCCAACTATAGGTGTATATGGAGGTAGCACTCTAAGCCCTGGAGTGAGAGCGTGATACTCCAGAGAGGTCCCCTGATCTAGTTCCATTATATCACTCCATTTGCTTTCTCACTAATCGAGTAGGTATACATGTTAAAGATAAGTTGCAGTGAATATTACGCTAGTATAACCCCATGTGTGTGAGAGATCGTAGTTTATGTTAGTTATAAGCAGATGAGTGCGGAGATACGGACACAGTAGTAACTTAAGTAGACCTACTATGTTAAACTGATGATGAGTGAATCCTACTGATAACTTGTTATTTATGTCCTAACTGTCACTCAGGAGATATGTTAGTGGTGCAGTGTATAAATAAGTGTGATTCTCGCGAAGGGTTATCGTGTTAACGCTGTAGGGAAGTAGCTCTGCACTCCTCGCTAGTCACTATTAACTATATGAATTTGGTATTCTGTTACGCTATAGTAAAGAAGAGCTGGTCTGACTCGTGTTGTAGTAGGTATCATGTAGCTCGTTGAGGGTTGATTATACTAGAGTGGTTAAGTGAATAGGGGGCATGCTCATATAGTGGGTATAGTACGTATTGTTACCTGACCTTTATGTATAGATTAATAGGTGTATTTATGACATATATCTTACCGCTACCCCCTTACTTCTATAGTTGTATCACCGCACGTGTAGACCTGACCTTGAATCGTGTTCATTACTGACGGACGTACATCATCACTTCAATATACTATCATTTTTATATTAGAATTCTCTGTCGGTATCCTAGACAAGAGTAGCAAGCTGAACATCTGTGAGATATTCGCCATGTCAATGAAAACGGGTGATTAAATTTATACAGACGTGAGCTAATTTGCGTAATGATGTTATCGTGAGACGACTTCAACAAGAGATTATAGATAACTAACATTGAAATGATAACGTGTGTAGAGTAGCGAGCTCTATCACTCAATTCCCTCTCTCTATTTAATCTACCTTAGCGCAGCATTATGTAGTCAGCTAGTGTCTCTTACGATTGTATATTTAAATACGCGTCAAGTCTTGTACGCTGACCGTCTCGTGTAACTAGACTATTCATATTGAGTAAGTGTATTAAGTGATAGCGTCGAATGAAACTATAATAGAAGTATAGTTTGGGCGGTATTAATATTAAATTATTAATTAAATTATAAAATATTAATAATATATTAATTATCTATATATTATATTATTTAATATAATTATTAATATTAATATCATATATGTAATATATATATAGTTATTATTATTTATATATTATATTATTATATATATATTATATATATATATATATTATATAATATATATATATATATATATATATATTAATATATTATATAATATATATATATATATAGTATATATATCTATTTAATATAAAAATATTATTTATTCATATGTATATTATTGTTAATTATAATATTGATATTTAATATTAAATATAGATGCATTTCGGCTGCAGTAAGTGATTGGAGAAAGTCATGACAGATAAGTGTTGATTATATATATGTTATATATTGAATTTATTACTTTATAATATATTTTATGCGTATCTCAGTGATATAAAAGAATATATATGCTTATTTAGTATAGTTTTAGTCTTTTTTCCCTATGTTTTATATATAATATAGCCGTATAGTATAGTATATTCTAAGCTTAATATAATATATATGTTATTTGATAGTTATCTATAGTGTATAAAAACTCTAATAATACTCAATGATGATTATAATATAATTAGTTATTTGTTCGCATGTAGTAATATATCTTATAGATTATGCTATATAGCTATAAGGGTATATATATATTTAGCTATCTTTACTAGATACTCATATTTTATTAGCCAATTTTATGTCATTATTTTATAATCCACAATGATGACGCATTGTATAAATTTAGTGTTTAAGCATCAACAGTAAGTTAGTATTGTTTTTAATCAGAAACTGGGTAATCTAGTAGTCTGTATTAAGTATCTTTGCATTTATTATTGTGTTAATTTTGTGTTATTTTTTTTATTTTCCCTGACTTATAATAATATCTATGTGCGTGTTTCCACCAAACTTATATGTATATATAAATTTAATATTTAATATATAATATATGTTATAATTAAATTGTGTATATATAATTTAATTATATTGTATATATATTTATTAATATAAAATAATGTATATATATATATAGTATATTAATTATTTATTATGATTATGACTATATATTGTATATATATATGTATAAGATATATTATTATATATGTAATATATTATATTAGTATAGTATAAATATATTATTTATTTTTAATATTATTTAATTATGTATTTAATAAATATAATGATTATACTAAAATTGTTATTGTTAATTTTATGTTTATAATATATATATTATTATTAATTATTATATATATTATATATTTAATATATTTTAATAATGATATATATTTTATATATATTATTAAATAATATATATATTATATAATATATATATCAGATCTACTTATTTCAGGTTCCTCAAAGATATGCTCTTTGATTACTTATTCTCGGGAATGCTTTATTTTATAATTATGTTAATCAAAGTCTACTTCGATCCATCCTTTTAACAAAGGCACAAGATAAAAGCGTGAGCTTATTGATCTTTATTAATAATCATCCTAAGTTGTATATATAAATATTAGGGGTACACTATTATTTTTTAGGGAATATGGTTTTTTTATACTTGTAGGTTTTTTATTACCCTAGTAATAAACATACAGAAACAACATCAATATTATAGTAGTATATATAATATAATATATATGTATATTCTATATATATATATTAATATTAAAAAATATTATATATAATATTTATATATTATATATTATATATTTATATTATATTTATTATTTATATATATATTTTAATATTAGTATATTAATTATTAATTATATATATATTATAATATATATATAATATATTATATTATATTATATTAATATATATTTATAATGATATATATTATGATATATATGTTATATAATATTATTTATTTTAATATATTTAATATATTATATATATTAATTATTATATATATATATATATATATATATATTATATTATATATATTATATATATTAATATTATATATATATATATTATTCTATTATTTATTATATATTGTATTATAAAAATTATGGTTTAAATTTCTGTATTTTTCTTTTTTTTTCTGCATCTATTTTTTAAATTTATTGTGTCATAGATACTTGCAGCTGAATATTATTTCAATTATTCAGAGTAACGATACCTTCCGGCACTTCGACTCTTACAGCCGTTATGGGGCAACCCCTTCAATGGCTATCGTTCAATTCTGACACATTAAGTTCTTAAGCGGAGAAAATAATGTCAGAAAAGATTATCCACTCAGACGGTTTCTGGCATTTAAATCGCACTAAAATTCTAGTTGCTTTAAGACATACACCAACAAAATTGATAAACGAAAAATTCAACCTTTAAATTATTACTTTGAAAAATATAATGCATTTATTGATTTATTATTAGTTAATTTTAATATTTAATTTATCTCTAGATTTGATGTATTTTTTTCAAGTTTTCTACTACTAAACCCTTAAGGAAGCATATACAGTTAAATTATTCTTTTTGCCAAGATTTAGGGGGGGGCAAGTCCCCCCCCCCTGCACTACTTGTCAAATTATATGTTAATATTTAATTAATTATATAATATATATATAGTTAATAATTTAATATATATATATTATTTTATATATGTATTATATTAATATTATAATATATATATTATATATATATTAAATAATTTAATATTATTATTTTTTTTTTTTTTACATCTAGTTTTAATTTTAAGTTCATTAAAAAATATACAATATAAAAAATTTTGAAAGAAGATCGCTGCCTAGATTTTGAAAGTTTAAACAGTTCACACAAGTTGCTTTATAAATTTAAATAAACAATAGTTTGAGTGCTAGACTACACTTTTAAATTGTCATCATCATTTTTTATTTGTTTCTTGAAATGTTTGGACACATTTTCTTATACTGACACATCAATTAGTTTTACTCAGATTGATTCTTTTTGTTTGAAAAATTTAATTAATAGTTTTACTAATTTAATAATATTAGTAATATAGAGATAGTAGTAAAAGTATTAATATTATTTATTTATATAGTTTTTGTTACCTGCTATTTATTGTATTTATTTTAAGTTTTTATTTTTTTTATTTTTTTAAGGACTGTCATTAGTTATTAGATTTTTATCAGACCTAACAAATACCTTATTACTTATAAGTACTAGTGAATGCAGGTGGAAATAATTACTTACATTTTTACCATTTATATTAATTAGAAAGAAAGTACTTATATAGTGAGGTTTAGAAGTAATTGTGAAGCAGGGTCTTAATGTGCAGTAAAGGTAAGTTCACCAGTAATTTAATAAATACTTACTTTAATTATACAGTTTAAATAAATGGTTTAATAATTTGAAAAATTTTTTTTAGAGTGACACAATTACGTTAACAAAAGTATAAAGGTATAAAAGGATTTGTAAACAGAAATTATTTTTAAGTTCGATTTTATTACCAGAAAAATTGTAAAGAAGAAGATTTTATAATGCTGAAACTTAATATTCTCCAGATTTTTTGTTTTTTGTTTTTGGGTTCATAAAATCTTTTCCATGTATTGCTCTATGTGTGGTCTTTTGCGGGTTTGAACATAATTTAATTAGGCTCGGTCATTACACGCTAGGCGGTGGCGTTTCATCATAAAGTTTACATCGCGTCGTCAACCTCGTATAGTATATTTTTTTTTTTTTCTTCTCTTATATATCTGTATTATTTATTTTTTTTTTTTTTTGTTTTCTTATTATCGGGTGTGTTGGTGAATAAAGGCCTGTTCCTTGTTTTTTTTATTTTTTCTTAATTTATTTTATTTTTTTTCGTTTTTTGTTTTTTATTTCTTATTTGTTTTTATTGCTTGTAGGTTGGAGTTTTGCTATTTTTTTTATTTCAATTTTTTTTTTTTTGTGTCTATTTTTGATTACTTTATATTTTTTCCTTTCTTTTCTCTGGATTTTTTTTTTTTTTTTTTTTCTTCTTTGTGTAACGTTCTTTTCTCTGTTTTTTCTTCTTTTTTTCTATCTTTTCTTATTATTGATCTTTTTTTTCTCTCTCTGTTTTTGTTTTTCTATATGAAGATATGGCAGAAAAATAAAGTTGACCTAGTTCATTCTTTAGAAAATAAAAAAAAAACATTAATATAATGTATATAATTTACATATTGATTGTTATCCAACAGTACCACGTAGATACATAACACAAGGTAAATAACAAAAAAAAAAAAAAAATTCGACAAAACATATACATATATAAACCTAAATATATTAATAATATAGAAAACAGAACAGATAACAAAAAAAAAAAATCAGACAAAGGCGTCTATTTCAAAAGTGATCGTATACGCGATAGAAAAAAATATATACAAATAGATGGAGAGCATTTAATTTAAGAAAAAATATTATAATTTGTAAATTACAGTTATAAAGAATAATAATTAACATAAAATAACATTAAATATTAAATATAAAGATATGAATAAATATAACGAAGAAAGACTAATGACATACTCTTATCAACCTTCCAAACAATTACAATGATAAATATATAAAATGAAAAAATAAAATAAAAATAGTAATAACAATAAAAAATCAAAAAATTTGCTTATTGGCTAAAAATACACTAGTTTGATAACCTTGAATTACCTATACCTATTATATACGGAATCCTGATTACATTATATCAAAAAGGAGATACTTCAACAATTTTTGAGGTTAATTACAAATATTATACATAGTTTTTAGTGATATTATTTATTATATATATTATTTATAACATATTATTATTATTATTCCATATGCTATATATAATATAATAACATATATCCCCAAAGTATGATATACACCACTGGCTACAAACATACGGAACATCTAGAAAACACACACAGACAAAACGCAACTGATTCCTAAAAAAAAAACCTCTTGCTAATTATACATTAATTATATATTTTTTTTATATATAATAAACAGAATGGGAAAGCAAGAAAACTCATCCTAGGCAGAGCCGAACCGCTTCTAACGCAATCTCCTCGACGAGTGGAGACGTACAACACCCGAAGAGGGAAGAATTAATGACAACTATAAAGATGGATCAGTAGCGAGTTCACCAGAAAGAACGTTGCTGGAAAGGAGGAACATACACAACGCGAGAAGCCCTTCTAGTATTCCCACATCGGAATGTCACAGACGCCCGAAAATTTAATGTAAAGCAAGGTCACTTTTCTCCGCCTTGCTTGAGCGAGGGTCCGCAATGATAGTTTGATTCGCGAGCAGGTCGCTCGCTTGAGCCGCTGCACGTTGTAAGTACCCGTATACGATTGAGATATATATTATGATTATTATATATACCATATACTAAATTACATTAGTTATTAATTATATTAATATATAAATTTATATTTACAATGGTAATCCCTTTTGTTTGATTCACATTTTTCTTTTAAAATCTTACTATGCATTCTGGGATGCTGCCGTCGAATAAGTAGAGGCTTCTGAGTCGTGGGGCGTCGGTCCGGGGTTCGGACCCTTGAAACATCATCTCTGACTATATTGCATCTCGGAAGTAACGGAACGGGAAATCCTTGGCATGCAGGGCTGCAATATGGAATTCTCAATTGTTAATCAAACAGGAGTCGGCAACACAGGGCAAATAATGGATTCTTACGCTAGCAATCGACAGTTTACTTTTGCACGATATAGACGTATGTAGACGTATGTTGTAATCAGATACCTCTTAAGAAAGCAGATTGCTTCTAATGAATATTCATGGTCATGCCAGGTAATGTTGGTAAATTTTGACCTCCTGCACAGTTGCCAGAAATTATGATAATGAATTTTAGTGTAGGAAAACAAGGCTGGAAGATAAATAACATCAGAAATGATTAACATATATGAATATGGCTTTGAACGTCTTGTGGAAACGATGATGATTTATAGCGAAAAGGTGCATTAATAATATCGATTAGGTATTAGGCATTCTCATGATGACTTCAAGATTTGTGCTGCATTTTGCTATACAAACGGCAGGAATAAAGGTTCTTTAACGGATAATATCCATCCATACTCTTTCGAATCATACCAACAATTCTATTGTTTTAGCTTTCACTCCATCAGATTTTTAATTTTTTTAAAACTAAAATATGTCTTAAAGCTAACAACTTCATTTCCAGTGACAAGCATATCTCAGCTGTAAACATTTATATGAAAGTTTGTGAGTGTCTAATGCAAATAGTTACCAAATATATAACTATATATATAATACATTTATATGAAATTGTGAGTGTCTAATGCATATAGTTACTAAATATTAACTACAAAATATATATATATAGTATAGTATATATAATATATATAATATTAAATCT
>JABUQX010029543.1:20000-22500 GCA_015478945.1 Trachelipus rathkii
TCCTTCATCTTCCTCTTTGCCCTCAAGATTGGGGTAAGGTGGCTACAAGCATCGAAAAGAAAAAGCAGTCGGAGACATGACAACGTCGCAAAGAAAGCCCACCTTACGCCCCTCTGTACCTATTATATTATGTGAGAGCTCGTCACAGACAGAAAACCCACCCTAGAGCATCTGGGGACCGCGACGGACCCTCACTATGGTATATCGTCAATGTAGGGTTTATCCCCTGGCCCAGGTGGGTCCACACCATGCCCCTATACAAACCCCTGGCCATTCTCTCCTATCACTAGCACCTTTAATTCTCGCTCTGCAAACTCATATTTCTCTCCCTTCAGACATTCGTTCACCGACTCAATCCACTTTTCTCTTCGGTTCCGCCGGTCGGTTCCTAACACACTCTCCACTATACATCCGCTTAACCAACCGACTTCATTCTTCCTTTCCACATGAACAACCATCTCAACATACTTTCATTATTCTCCTCATTTACCCCTTTCTCACACCACACACTCTCTAATACGTTCAGTCCTCATTTTAATAATTCTTTCTCACACCTAAGCATGCCCCATAAGATTGTCCATTCTTGAACACATTGAACTTTAGATCTATATTCTTATTCCATGACCATAGTCTCACTACCCATATCAATAACACAGGTAAAACATACCCTCATGTAAGATTTCTACGCACTCAAGACTTAGTCCCTTGACATTCACCAACGATTTTTAATTGCACCAGCACCTCCTGCCATTCACAACTTCCTACTACACTCTGCTTCATCCGTTCCCTTCATCCACACATACCCTAAATATTTAACCTCAGACCACTTGCTCCAGCTGCTCACCATCTACCACAAACCTTACACTGAGGACTGTCCTCACTCACAACCTAACCTTACTCTTATCACGTTTACTTTCAACCCTCCTTTTACATACCCTGCCAAATCTCTTCATCTCTATCTATCCTCTCAAACTCTCTTTCAGATTCGCCACACAGACCAATCATCCGCATATATATATATATCTATATAAGTATATATATATATAATTTATATTATATATATATATATTATATTATATATATATAATATTATATATATATTATATATATATATATAGTATATATATATATATATATACATATATATTATATATACTTGATGAAATGGATGTGAGGGGAGTGTGGAAAGAAACTTCGAAAATCTGTATATATATTAACAGTAATGATGAGGGGTTAGTGAATGTGTGTGGTTTTGAATGTGCAAGAAGAATAGGTATTTTGGGTGAGCTTATTAGTAAGGAGGCAGGTATGGGTAGAGAGAGAAGTTGAAGAATGGTATATCTGCTGCAGGAATAGATGAAATTACTAGTGAAATGACCAAACGGAGGCGAGATGTGATTGATTGGATTTGGAAGTTGTGTAATAAAGCGTTTCTGGAGGGTATAGGTTCCAAGGGATTGAAGGAGAGCGGTAATAGTACCCTTATATAAGGTAAGGGGAATTGTTAGAAAATTATAACCCGGGAATTAAGTTTTTGAGGTTGTAGGGAAGGTAATAATGCCTGGTATTTTGGTTGAAAGAGTGTCGTCGAGTGACTGAGGGACTGGTTGGTGACGAACAAGGTGCGTTTAGGAGTGGTAGAGGATGTGTGGTTTTCAAATCTTTACATGAAACAAATGATTGAAGAAAAAATGAGGGAGAAGAATCAAATTATATTTAGGTTTTATGGATGTACAACAGGCTATGATAGAGTTAATAGGAAGCTTTATGGAGGTATTAGTGATATATGGTGTTGGTGGTAGGCTCTGAATGGAAATCAAAAGTATTGTATGACGATAGTGCAGCGTGGTGTAAGAATAAATGGTGTCAATGGGTTGATTGGTTTAGGATTAATAGCGGAAGTGAGACAGGGTGTGTGTTATGTCCTCCTTGTTATTCAACGACAATGTTGTATATGGATGAGTTATGAAAGAATTCGAGGTGGTGATGGCAGGAAATGGTGTTAGAATGATGGAGAATGGAGATGAGTGGAGGGTGCCCTACCTATTATATCGGATGATTTGGTTTCTGTGTGGCGAATCTGCAGAGAGTTTGAGAGGATTGGTAAGAGAGATTTTGGCAGGGTTTGTAAAAGAGGGTTGAAAGTAAAGTTAGATAAGAGTAAGGTTATGGTTGTGAGTGAGGACAGTCCTCAGTGTGAAGTTATGTTAGATGTGAGCAGCTGGGAGCAAGTGTCTGAGTTTAAATATTAGGGTATGTGTTGGATGAGACGGGAACGGATGATGCAGAGTGTAGTAGGAAAGTTGTGAATGGCAGGAAGGTTGCTGGTGCAATAAATCGTTGGGGAATGTAAAGGGTACTAAGTCTTGGAGTGGTGCTATGAGTCTTTAGCATGAGGGGTTAATGTTTTGTTACCTTGTGTTTATTGTTATGGTAGTGAGCCTATGGTCTGAATAAGAAGAATAGATCTAAAGTTCAATATGTTTAAGATGGACAAATC
>JABUQX010029544.1:0-13252 GCA_015478945.1 Trachelipus rathkii
ATTTTTTAATATATTTATTATCAATGTTAAAATTTATTAAACTATCCTATATATATCTCATACTATTTGCTAATTCATAGAAAAATATTTAATTACTATAGATATTTAATATTAATAATTAATGTCTTTAATTAAGTTATTGTAAGATAAATATTTCTATGACCTCTTTGCTTATGACTTCAGTGGGAGAGTGAGGAGGTACAATGGGGGGTTTTTTCTGATTTGTTAAAAATTACCGGTTGTAAGTTTTTAGCTAAAAATTTGTTTATATCGTAATGTTCTATTTATGTAGATCGGTAAGGATGGCGGAGTATGGTGCTTGACACTTTTTGTTGGTGATGAAAGGGAGTGGAAATTGTTTTTTGTCAATATTACTTTTTGTGTTAATTAAAGAGGTTGAAATGAGAATATGTTCTATAAATTATTATTTATTAGCTGATTTCATAAAATAAGATTCTATCCATATAAATATTTAATAGGATGAGAGTCTTTGTTTCAATAAAAAAACATAGTGTGTACTCGGCTTGCATATCAATTCGCATTTTTTCTACAATTTGTTGATTAAGTTGCAAATAAATGCCTAAGTGTCTTGCAATCTCCTGCATAAGGATGAGAAGAGATCATACTATTTTCGTGTACAAGTATATTATCAGGATATCTAAGAAATGCCGATTGTAAAATTAAGTTATTGAACCATAGATTATAGTTATTACAGTTCTTTAGTTGATATTGTGTAAGTTTCTGCTACAGACAAGTCTCATTTTTGATTCTCTATAGGTGTCTCCCAAAAAAATTTCCATATATATATAGATATTATACTATATATATTATATATATTATATATATATAATATATATAACTGCATAAGTTCAATATGATTGACTTACAGTTATTGTATAATAATAAATGTTATATATAATATAATAATTTTATAATAATTATATAAATAGATAATAATAATAGATAGATTATATTATATAATGATTCCTATAATAATTATATAGATAAAGTTAGATTTTATCCCGAGTGTTTTCGTCGGAAAAATTTGCACGCTTGCTGCACTCGTGTCTAAGCCAATTACCTGTATATCAGAATATTTTAATTATCCACTCTCCTTTGAGTAGTTCTAGTTCTATCTCTAGAGCAGAGTTTGGTCTATCTTACAAAGGAATATTTCTTTACGCCGAAGGAAACCTATTTCCGACGTTATAAGGTCTTTAAGAAGTATTAAAAGAAATCAAAATGTATTTTTAAAATAAATAGGTTAATGTATTTTTTACTTACACTTGTTAAGCTTTCGAATGTGGCTAGAAAAATGAGTACCTATATAGCTTGTATATTATTATTTATCATTTTTATTTTTTTATAGGCCAAGTTTTTTTTTTATTCTAATATTTCTCAAATCAATGTTAATATCCATATCGCTTGATCACATCTATTTAATGATAAGTTTCTCTTTAATCATCTTATAGTTCTACCATACTTACTCATTATCATAAAGTTATAAATTACTTCTTTTCTAATTTCCAATGTATTTTACAAAATTTCATTTTCATTTTTATATGATATAAATAAATATCACTTTATTAATATCTTATTATAGTTCTTCTTCCTATTTCTCTTCTCCCGATATATAGGGCTCTTCGCCTTGTCCTTGGCTCGGGCGGTGGGCCTTGTGTCGTTTCGTCCATCAGTATATGGACGCCTTGTATAAACCTATATATCCGTGATTTTTTAACTTTTAATTAAATCTAAAGTATTAATTATATATTTATGTTCTGTTTTAAAGTTTCTACATATTAAGTGAGAGGTAATTAATGAATTAGGGATTGAGTGATAGGTCAAAATTTATTTGTTACTAGTTTTATATATTCTCATAATTAAATAAGCAAATTTGTAACCAAAAGAGAGCAATAATTTTTACGTTTCAAAAAAACAAAAAACAACATAAAATCATTGTTCGATCGAAGTATTAAAGCTATGTTCGAGTGTAAAAAATATGTTTCATATTTTAAAGTTTTTTCGAAACTATATGAGGTCGAGGTCATTTTATCTGAATATTTGCTCACATATATTAATTTTCTAATTATTTTTATGCCAAATAATCAACTGAGTAAATGACAAATCAATTTCTTAATTTTTTTTAAGAAAGACGATTTGAAACAGTAGAAAGTTCCGGTTAGTTTCGGCCGGAACCGGAACTTCTAAAAAAATCGAGTTCCAGCCGAAACCTGGTTCCGGTACCATAATATGAATATATTATATATATATATATATATAGTATATATAATATATATATATATATATATATAGTAATATATAATATATTATATATATATTATATATATAATATATTTATAAATATAGTATATATTTATATAGTAATATAATTATATATATATATATTATATATATATATATTATAATATATATATATATATATATAATATAATATATATATATTGTATATATATTTATATATATATATATATTAATATATATATATATATAAATAATATATAATATATATATATAATATATATATATATATATATTATTAATAATTATAGTATATATATATATATATATATTATATATATATATATATAGTATATATACCGGTATATATACATTCCAGAATGAGAACCTGGGAAATACTTCAATGGAGTACACAGTTCCATTTTTTCAAACTCAGAGTGCAGTTAAAGAAATAAAATGACTCGGTTTGAATTTTTTAGCTCTCTCTATATCTGTAGTAAATGAATATCTGATCAGCCGTAGATCTCGAATATGCTGATTATAAGTCCTGTACATGAAGTTGGTAACACTTTCTCTACAAAAATATTTCTACTAGGAATAAAATATTTTGGTTGAAGATGGGCAATTATAAGTTCTTTGAATCCGTTCTCTTCTGTGAACTGTGAAATGGCAGCGTTAACTCATTGCGATTAAAATGACATTATTTTTCTGTGATTTGGGGTCATCTGATATTGCCAAAAGTCTTTTTGGGGGAGAACCTCCTCAGTACCTCACGGCTTTGGCCTTATTGCTTTTTTGTGTTCCCATGTTTCTAGGAAAATTTAAAAGACTCTCCTTTTTACATTAAAATTTTTTTTGGACAGCCGATATTCCCTTCCATGATGATTTTTCCTATGTTCATGAAGTGGCATTGTATTAAACCAATATAAGATTTTATGTTGAGTTATATAAAATATTCTTTTTTTTAACAATTCTTTATACTTAACCGAAAGTTCAATAAGAAATTCCAGTTCCCAGCTGGAATGTTTTTTGTGATTCTGCTAATTCCAGTTCCGGCCAGAACTGAAAATTTTAGTTCCGGCAGATCCAATACCAGACATTACAATTGACTGATTTTCAGTGGTGTGAATTGGAAAGGCTAGAAGCAGTAAAGAATACATTAGTTGATATGGCTCCTCCAGAAATAACAATAACTGATTTTCAGTGGTGTTAAGTAGATACTAGAAGCAATCCTTCGTAATCCATTCTTAGTCAGTAAAAGAGGCTAGCAGCAGAGTTAACCCTTGGCTTATTTTATAAAGAGTGGCTAAAACTTATGCTGATATTTTCTCAAATCGGTGGAAAAATTGCATGTGCAATTAAAGAATCAATGGAAAAAATAGAAAGTTCTCCTTAATAAAGAAGTATTACTTGCTGCAATCTATGTTAATCCTATGTACCGGATTACGTTGAATGATGTATGTACAGCTCAGTAGAGGAAAGATAGCGTCGATTAATATTGCAATTCGAATGGAGCAATTACTATTTATAAACAACACGGAACTCAAAAAGAAGGAGGTGAAAAATACCAACCACGTAGTAAAGTTAATGTAAACCAGCCTTCAACTTCATCATCCACTTTAAATTTTGAGGATGAAGGAGCTTATGAAGAGTTCCTTGGTCTGCAAGCCAAACGCCGTCGGACTGAAGGAAAAATAGAAAATAAAAGAGGATCTCCTATTCCTAAATTCAAATTTGATGTATCTCGTGCTTTGTCTGAAATTAGGAAAATAGATATATCATCAAAGCTGAATATCTTAAAGGCGGTTCCACATTACCCAAAAATAATTAAGAACGTTGTTTATACAGTAACTTCAATGCTAACAGCACAAGTTAGTGTGGAACGACTATTTTCGACCCTTCGAAAAATTCAGTCAGACTTACGAGTACCAATGAAAGAGAATCTAATTGAAGCCATAATGTTTCTTAAAACAAATTATTTTTAATAAAATTTAAAATACTTTATTACTTTTGATGAAGAGTGCATTTTGTTTAATAAATTTTTGTTTTGATTATAATAATAATAAATTTTTTTTGAGTGGACGTACAGGGACCTCCACAGCACACAAGAATACGGCTATACCGTGTTAGTAAACTTACGACAGGGGAAATCCCTAACCGAACGAAATAGGAACAAGGCTAAGTGGTTAGATCTTATACTAAAATGTTCGGTCCAATAGAAGGCAAAAAACTCTCGATCACTACGAGTAAGATGATCGGATAAGACGTGCTGAAGGCTATGCTGAAGGTATAGTGAGCCACCAGGGAGAACTTGCTTCTAAGGATCGAGATGGCCTCGCAACCCACAAAGAGATGAACGACTGTGAGAGGACAATTGGAGGAATAAAATGGGCAGGTCGGGGGATCCCCCTGCGCCATAAGAAATACATGGGTGAGATTGGTGTGACCCAGACGCAATCGAGCCAAGACAACCTTTAGGAGGCCCTTCTTTTTCCTAATGATGAAAACCGGCCATGACGGTTGCGTTCCGTAGTTTGACCGCCACGGAGCATCCTCCGCCATCATATTTCCAGCCAGAGAGGAAACCCCGACGGATTGAGATGGAGAAATCTGTAGCAGGGAAATGGCCCAGGCGTACAGCAGGAGGAAGGTATTGGGCACTCGACACCCCGTGCGTAGCCACCTGTTTGGCCTCCCCATCGGCCCGTTCGTTTCCAGGAACACTCACATGGGAGGGAACAGAACAGAACTCAATGCTGTGCTTCTTCTCAGGCAACAAGCAGAGGGACTTTTGAATGCCAGAGACCAAAGTGTTTCTGGTAGATCGGTCAAGCAACGTCCGAAGAGCGCTTCGAGAATCTGAAAAGATGGTATAGTTACCCATACGGGTGATGGTACTGATTCTGTTCACCGCCATGGACACCGCTATCAGTTCAGCTGAAAAAAAACAGACAAATACGGTGGACGGGTGTCGGATACAGTGTGTTCAGAAGCACAGCTGAAGCCCCAACCCCTCCTTCCGTCTTGGAACCATGGGTGTAAACCGTTATAGAGGCGCTATGGATCTCATGGGACAGAAAGGAATCCCTCAACTGCAATGGGTGTGCCTCCAACTTTGTCAAAGACTGGATCCCGTTGCAACGAGCAGGAGGCGAATAAACCAACTTTGAATGGGTAGAGGTAAAATTATAGTGCATGACCGCTCGCTGATCAAGGTCGAGGAAAGCAAAGATGGAAGTAATAACCCCAGCAAATGGCTAATAAGAAGTGTTGTGATGAACGCTCTCTATTATAAATGTCAAGACCGATGAGGTAGGAACCTGAATACGGATGAACAGTGAGCACATGAGCTGCTTCCTCCGTAGGGATAGGGGCATCACCCCTGCCTCCACCTCTAGGCTTTCCCTCGGAGAGGAACGAAAAACTCCCGTTGCTACTCTCATACCTTCCGTCTGAATGGGGTCAAGAAGACGGAGGTAGGACTGGGAGGTCTGCCCATATATGGCATAACCATAATCTAGTTTAGCCCGCACCAGCATGATGTAAAGGTGGAGCATGATTTTTCTGTCCGCACCCCAAGTCTTGGAGGTGAGGTGCCGTAAGAGATCCAAGGAACGGTGACAACTAGCCTTGAGGAGAGTAATGTGAGGAAGGTAAGTGAGGCGCTCATCGAGCAGCAGACCCAGGAATCTCACCGTCGGCTCCACAAGGATAGGGAAACCATAGAGGCGTAACATAGGAAGGGATTGTATGCGACCCCTACGACGAGAATTTTTCCGGAAAAACACGATGGTGGTTTCCGATGTGGAGTGTAAAGCCACGCGCAGAACATCAGGAGGAAACCCTATCGATGGCGAGCTGAAGTTGACGCACCATACAAAGAAATTTAGCTTTAGAGATGTACAGGGTAAAATCGTCAACATAGATGGAGCAGCGCACCGAGGTCGGGATGGAATCGACAACTCCATTGAAACCTATTGCGAAAAGCAGCACGCTCGGACACTGCTCTACTGGCACCTTTCGTCCCAGTTACATAATGCCTCGACAGCGTGGTACCAGCACGGACCTGAAACGAACGATTCGACATCAATTAACCTGAAGGAAGAGGGGAAGTTTGCCCCAAGCCCAAGGAATGGAGGCTCCGCAAAACCCCCAACCTCCACGTGCTATCATACGCCTTTTCGAGGTCAAAGAAAACGGCAAAGGTCATTTTGATGGAAGCAAATGCCTCACGAACGTCGTGATCTAACCTAAGAAGACCCTAAGTAGAGCGGTGGTGACGAAAACCAAATTGATAGTCGGAAAATGCTTGGAGTTGCTCCAACGTGGGAACAAGACGGAAAGACCAATCTCTCCATGGAATTGCATGTTTGCAGGGTCAATGAAATAGGAGCGATGGTTTATCGAAGAAGTCCGATCCTTCCCAGGTTTGGGATGGGGATTATATGTGCAGTAGACCAGACGGGAGGAAGACGCTTCACCCCATATGCTTACTATATAAGCAGAGAAGAAGGGCAGTTGACAGAAGGATGAGCCACGCCGGGATCTGAAGGAAAAGCTGGCGTCAGGGCGGGAGCTCATCCTTACAAAGTTTGAGGGCGTCTTGGAACTCTGCTCTGGTGAATAATCTGTTGTATGAGTCTTCTCCAGGTGGAACAGAAAAATCCGGAATCTCCACCAGCAGAAAGGCTTGCCACGACATTCCTAGCAAGCGGGTGGTGTAAAAAAATCTTTGCTCTAGAAATTCCGTAACCAACCTTGAACCTTTATACAAAATGGAGGAGCATGCTGGTTGCCCTGACAGACGTACAGTCTACTTCTGGGAGCTGAAGATGATGATGATTTGATTGATAGAATTAGATAACATATAGTTAGATATTTATGTATGTTAAATTCAGACAGAATGTAAGAAAGACTGATCAAGTAGGGAATGTTATATAGAGCAGATTTGACGATTTTTCTGGAAGTCGACAAAGCAATACATCCTACTATGAGATGGTTGGAAAGAGTAACGTGAAAAGGCAAAACTGACAAATCGAAAGGTTTTCCCTCAACATGTGGTAGAAATGCGTCAAATTGATATGTTCAAGTCCTAGATGTGTTAAAATTTCTTCTTATGACGACTAAGTTTTTACGAGCTTTGCATTTGGGAGCGAGTGCGCCTTTCCACCAATATTATCTGTCGAAAAAGGAAGTAACAGTCAGTAGTGAGCATGTGTCCTCATTGTAGATCTGTAGGAAGATAAGATTTGCCGGTTCTCCTAAATTAAGTTATAGACTGGTAAGCTGCTGTCAGCTTATTCGTTTCCTGGAAAATCAATACAAGACGGGAACCAGTAAAAATTCATAGCTTTCTCTCGTATGTGGAGTCGAAAGAGCAATTTTAGGTTGACAGAAACCAGAATATTACTATCTGACCTATTTTGTCGAAGTGCCGAAAGTGCATTTTAGGAGTCTGGGAAAATGATACAGTATTCATCTTGTTGAAGGTCGCGATTCTGGAACTCGCTATCAGTGTGACTACCTCAACTGTGAATATTGAAGAATAATGGGGGTAAAGGTATGCAATCAAGAAGGACAATTCAAACTATCAGTCTGTTTTTTCTTCACAGAGCAATCATTGTCTATCAGTATCTACAATGAATGGAGCTAAAGGCGAGATCAAAAGCCAGTTTCGAGTAGGGAAGAATGGTTGCTAAATTTTAAGAAAATAGGTTGACAACAGGTAGGCCTGTATAGGTGCATACCACAACAACTAAAGAGTAATCTTCACATGGATGTGGATGGACTACATAATAATAATGATTATGATAAAAAAAATTAACGTTGCAGACAATTTATTTCATAATTATATATATATATATATATATATATTTCAGCGGGGTTTGAGTTGGTAATATATATATATATTTATAATTTATATATAAATATATATATATATATATATATATTATATATATATATATATATATATATAAATAATATATATATATTATATATTATATATATATAAATATTATATATATATATATATTAATATATATAGTATATATATATATATATAATATATATATATATATATATATATATATATATATATATATATATATATATATATATATATAAAACATTAGCAATGTAATAAAAAAATTCAAATACATTCAAAATATAGTGACATTTGTTTCGATATAGACTATACTAAATGAATAACAATAAGAAATAATAAACTTTAAACATAAATAAGTTTATGACTATTACGTTTCTATACATACATTTCCTATTAATTAATTCGTTTAACTAGAATCTTATAAAAACGTCCCCTAATTACATCCTTTGCAAACAAATAAGAAATCAATAATAATAATAATAATAATAATAATAATAATAATAATAATAATAATAATAATAATAATAAAAAGCAAGTTCTATGACATCAATACTTTACGACTAAAAAAGCCCATAATAAAATAAAATTTTATGGACGTATTTGTGACAAAAAAAATACAGCTATATTTAGTGTCGATCCCAACTAATCCAAGGAAGATTATTTCAAAGGCACTCGTAAAGTAATTTCATGTTTCGAAGAAAATTTGAATTTGTAAAGTTTCCGTTTAGCAAATCTAATATTTATTTTTAATTTAAAAATTCTATTTATCTATTTATTTTTTTTCTTGTAGAAACTCTATAAGAATTAAAGTTATTATACATTCCCAACTAATAAACTGTAACCAACTTTTTTGTTATTATTATTGTCGAGATCAGAGATAGAATTTTCCCTTTTCACATCGACCCATACAACCAAAAAGGCAAAAGAAAACAAATATAAGAGCTTGCTTTTCAATTTAGAGAATTAACTAACTAACTACAGCAAAATATCAAAAATATTTATAGAAAATTTTTATGCTCTCCAAAATTCCTGAACTTGAAGCAAGTTTTAAAGTTTTCGAGCGGCAAAAACGGTTGCATTTATTCTTCATTTTCCACACTTATTCACAAAACCTCAATTAAAAAAAAGTTTCCTTGAAAAATGAGGAATTAATATATATATATATATATACTATATATATATATATAATATAATATATATATTTTTTTATATACATATATTATTTTATAAAAAATACATATAAAATAAATATATATAATATATATATATATATATTATATATATATATATATATATATATATATATATATAATTTTATTTTTGTGCAGAAATGGTCTGAATTATCTATTCACATGTTACTTTGCCTTTTTTTCATTATAAAATAATTAATAATAAAGTTTAATGTTACATTAGCTATATCCTGATAAAGCTACCATTAACAACAACAATAATAGTAATATGGATTTAGCTTTTACGGTGTTTCTTTTCTTGTTTTTTTTTTTTTAAATTATTACCTAATCCAGAAACAATCAAAAAAAATAATGTTCGAAAAGAAAATATGAAAAACTCAAATCTCGGAAAACTCGCTAAAATTTCTTTTGATCAGATCATCTATAGTAGTAGAAATGATAATATATATTTTTTTTAGTATATGTACAGGGACCTCCACAGCACAAAGGAATGCGGCTATACCGTGTTAGTAAACTAACGACAGGGGAAATCCCTAACCAACGAAATATGAACAGAGCTGAAATGGTTAGATCTTATACAAGATGCTCGGTTCCAATAGAGAGGCAAAAACTCGGTCACTAAGAAGTGAGAAGATTCGGATAAGATGTGCGGAAAGCGATGCTGAAGGGGTATAGTGTGCACATCAGGGGAGAGCTTGCTTCTAGGGGTTGAGATGGCTCCGTAACCCACAAAGAGGTGAACGCCTGTAAGAGAACAATTGGAGGAGCAAAATTGGCAGGTCGGGGGATCTCCCTGCGTCATAAGAAATCCATGAGCGAGATTGGTATGGCCCAGACGCAATCGAGCCAGGACCACCCCCAGGAGGCGACTCCTTCTAATAGATGAAGACCACCGGCCAATGACGGGTTTGACGTTTCGTAGTTTGGCGCCACGAGCATCCTCAGCCAAACATATTTACCACCCAGAGAGGAAACCATGACGTATTGAGATGGAGACATCTGTAGCAGGGAAATGGCATAGGCGTACAGCAGGAGGAAGGTATTGGCACTCGACACCCCATGTGTAGCCGCCTGTTTAGCCTCCCTATCGGCCCGTTCGTTTCGTTTCCAGGAACACCCACCTGGGAAGGAACCCAACAGAACTCAATGTTGTGCTTCTGCACAGGCATTATTTGAATGGCTATAGCGACCAAATGGTTTCGGGTTGATCGGACAAGCAACGCCTGGAAGGAGCTTTGAGAATCGGAAAAGATCATGGTATAGTTAACCCGCGGGTTGTGGTACTGATTCTGTTCAACCATAATAGTTCCATCGAAAAAATGGCCAAATACGGTGGAAGGGTGTGGGATACAGTGATGTCCGGAAATAAGCGAACCCTCCTCCCTCCGTCTTGGAACCAATCGGTGTAAAAACGTTATAGAGTCGCTATGAACCTCCGCATGGGACAGAAAGGAATCCCTCAACTGCACTGGGTGTGCTTCAGACTTTGTCAAAGACTGGATCCCGTTGCAGAGAGCAGGGGGCGGATAAACCCACTTTGAATGGGTAGGGGTAAAAACAGAGCGCATTACCGCTCACTGAGGAAGGTCGAGGAAAGCGAAGATGGAAGTAACAATCCAAGAATATGACCAATAAGAAGGGTTGTGACGGACACGCTCTATTATAGATGTCAAGGCCGATGAGGTAGGAACTTGAATACGGATGAACAGTGAGCTCATGAGCTGCTCCCTCCGTAGGGATAGGGGCATCACCAGTGCCTCCACCTTTAGGCTATCCCTCGGAGAGGAACGAAATACTCCCGTGGCTACTCTCATACCTTCGGTCTGAATGGGGTCAAGAAGACGGAGGTAGGACTGGGAGGTCTGCCCATATATGGCATAACCATAGTCTAGTTTAGCCCGCACCAGCATGATGTAAAGTGGAGCATGGTTCTTCTGTCTGCACCCCAAATTTTGGAGGCGAGGTGCCGTACGAGATTCAAGGAACGTAGGCAACTATCTTTGAGGAGAGTAATGTGAGGCAGGTACGTGAGGAGCTCATAGAGCAGCAGACCCAGGAACCTCACCGTCGGCTCCTCACGGATAAGGGAGTCACAGAGGCGTAATATAGGAAGCGATTGTATGCGATTGCGATCCCTACCACGAGGATTTTTCCTGAAAAGCGGTTGTATTTTTACATGTGGAAAATGTAAAACCATGCGCAAAACACCAGGAAGAAACCCTATCGATGGCCAGCTGAAGTTGACGCACCACACAAGGAAGTTTAGCTCCAGATATGTACAGGGCAAGATCGTCAACATAGATGGAGCAGCGCACCGAGGTAGGGATGTAATCGACTACTCCATAGAAACCTATTGAGAAGAGCAACACGGTCAGTACACTGCCCTGCGGCACCCTTTCATGCAGAACAAAACGCCTCGACAGTGTGGTACCACAACGGACCTGAAACGACCGAACCGACATCAATAAATGAAGGAAGAGGGGAAGTTGTCCTAAGGCCCAAGGAATGAAGGCTCCGCAAAACCCCCATCCTCCACGAAATATCATACACCTCTTCCAAGTCAAAGAAAACGGCAAAGGTCATTTTGTTGGAAGCAAATTCCTTACGGAACGCGTGATCTAACCGAAGGAGGGACTGGTAATAGCGATGGTGACGAAAAACCAAATTGGTAGTCGAAAACGCATGGAGTTGCTCCAACGTGGGAACAAGACGGGAAAGCCCCAATCTCTCATGAGCTTCAAGACATCAACCTTCAAATGGGGGGATGAAAGTAATATAATTTCATTTTACTAAAAAATACAGTCTTAAATACTTTGTTGAAGAGAATAATATTCGCAAGAATAGACGCTTATAGTTTTATTGTGTGGCTTTAATTAAGCTTCATTTGTAAGGATGAATTTTTTTTTTAAAAAAAATATTTCTTCAATCAAAGTTTCGACTGTGTTTATGACCTTTTTCCCTATTTAAAAAAAGATCTTATAAAATCTACAACTATTAAGAAAAAGGTATATAAAAAATAATGAAAAAGAAAAAGATCTAACAATAGAAGCACCTATTTTCTCTTTTATGCTTACAAGACTAATTAAACGTTTAAGAAATTTGAGACATTTGAAGCTCAATAAGATGTAAAGTTATGACAGGGTTATAATAATAATAATAATAATAATTAATAATAATAATAATAATAATAATAATAATAATAATAATAATAATAATAATAATAATAGAAAAAGTAAAAATAAAACTAAGATTGAATATAAAATATGATTATATTAGGAATATAGAGTATAAAATATTAAACTACAAAGTTATTTAACATAAATCTGGCACTGACATCAGAAAGACAAATCATGATATAAAGAAATAGAAAATGATAAGATCTACCCCATACATAACAAAATTAAATGAAAAAGAAAAACTAAAACATTCCATAATGCTAGAGTCTTAATTCCATCGATAGTATATGGAGCAACTTTATTATACCTTATTCTTAATTTGAATTTATATAATTTCACTAAATTTATGGTAATGAAGAGTTTGGAATATATATAAGAGATAACGCACACAAATTAATCGTTAATAAAATTAGACAGAACAACCTTATTTTTTAGTTTTATAGAGGAAGTAAACTTCAAGTATGAGAAGCTTATGTGTAGTCAATGCTTAACTAAGCATTCAAGTATGAGAAGCTTATGTATAGTCGATGCTTAACTAAGCATCCCAAGTCCATCATTTTCCTTGCGTCCTTGCTTCTCAAAGAACATAAAATCCTGAAAACAAAATGAAAACTTTGATAAAAATTGAAGACACGATTAATATAATAATGTAATAAAATTTGAGACATTTAAATGTTCAAAAAGATGTAAAGTTATGAGAGGGTTATAGCAATAATAATAATAATAATAATAATAATAAT
>JABUQX010029545.1:0-12500 GCA_015478945.1 Trachelipus rathkii
GGAGAGATTCAGGTGGGACCCTGTGGGATGGACCCTCATTAAGAGGTCCATGATTCTGTGCCAACTGTAGTGAGGATATCACATTGTCCACTTGGACTCAGGTGGTGCCTACCATACCATCTTGCTTCTAATAACCCACAGCATTTCATTCCTGATTATATTATTTATTTATTCTTTTATTATATGTGTACATAACCTTTCTTCATCGCTTCTCTTACTCTTCAGAAACTCACATGTTTCTCATCCTGTACAAACATTTCAGTTTTTAAATGACTCAGGATCCACTTTTTCTTCTTCGGTCTCCCATCCGGTCGGTTCCCACACAGCCTCCGCGACAATAGCTCCACGCTTTAACCATCTCGACTACCTATCTTCCTTTTTTTTCCTTTCCTACATGACAACCTCTACATACATATTCTTCTCATCTTTAATTCTCATTTTTACTCTTTCTTCACACGCACAATAAAGTATTTATTCACTATTTGCGTCTCATCAATCTCTCTCATACGTTCATTTTTTCTTCATTATATCAAATTACATAATCTAATAACTTATATATACATAACTAAAATAATTTAATTATAATTAAATATATTAATTAATTTTATAATTAAATAATCTTATATAATTATAATTAATTATAGACTATGGTGAAACTTAATTTTTCTTTCTTTAAGGAATTATAGCGGTCTTAAACACACATTTCTCACATTTGTGCTACCCTTATCCTTGCTTAATTCTTTACCGTTACAGTTATAGAGAAGAAAATTCTATTTTGATCCGATTAGCCTTTGTAGTTCCGTTTCCAAAATTTAACTAGAATCTAATAATTAATTTTGAGGTTAGGAGCATTATCATCTTTTTTTGGTTTCGTTTTTTTATTAATATCCTTTATACAATAGTTTATTACTGAATATAGTAATATATCTATATATAGGTATTATATATTTAATTAGTATTAGTTTATACTGAATATTAATTATATAATTATTTTATATTGATTATATATATTATTATATTATATATTATATTTTATATTATATATATATATTATTTATTGGATATTTAGTTATAATATTTTTTTTATTATATATATGAATGAGTATTATAGGCTAAACTCTTGCTTTAAAAATACCATCCATATTAATAATGAATGACTTATATATATCAATCCGGTTGGATTAATGAGAGAGAATTTTCTGTGCCGTGGGTCTTTATTAATGCGGAAGTGGACGAATTATTGACAAGTCATGCTTTCAATTTGGTTATAGTTTTAGCTATGAAGTGGTTATAGTGCACAATAATAACCTTGTTATAAATATACTTTATAACATGTAATTATTAACATTATGGAGGTATTATAAATTGGGCACTGGGACACCTTCTATTTCTAAGCTGACCCTCCTTGTGCGCGAGTCCTAGCTATACTCCTCGAGCTTTCCATTCAGTCTTGCAGGCCCACGTTTGGGGCCCTTCACCAATCAATGCTCTAATGGTTTGGCCAATCTTTCTCTTCTCTAGAGGGGGAGAAAGGTCTAAATCATTCATCACATTTCCTAGAGCAGTTAACAATGTAAGGATTTAAAACCAGAGTACACCTGGTAATCTGGTTTTATAGGTCGTATACAGGAGTACTCGCAAGTAAGTTTGCGCGTCTGTACAGAGTTGTATACGCCATCTTTCTGTACATGCATGCATATATGTCCTTAGGACAAGACTCCTATTGTAACATGTCAAGCTTATTATTTTGGTGGAGAGCCTTGCAGTGCGAAAAGAAATATCTCGCCTCAGAAGCCAACAGGTAAAGCCTGGGTTATGTTTACACAGGTATTTCTCTTCACCGCTTCCTTCTGAGTTGACTAGGAACATGCTGGTTGTGTTAAAGAAGAGTAAGAACGGCAAAAAACACTAAATTAGGGGAAATTTGGAGAAAATTTTCATAACTTCAGACTCTAGTATACAAGAACTTTTTATAACTGACATATGGGTAGTCCTCTGTTCTGATATATTTCTAAATTTTCTCAACATTTGGTTTTTTCAACTTTCCTACTATCTTTTCTTATCGGTCTCTGTATGTTTCTCGTTTCATATTTTTTTTTTTCAAAAAGTCGAAGGTCAACGCGAAATAATCTTTCTTTTTCTTATTTGTTTATACTGGAAACCTTGCCGGTAATTTTGATTTTATTAATCTAGTAGGTTTCAAATACGTCAAAAATCCATCATTTCGCACCTGAAAGTTTTTATTTGAGTGGAAAAGTTTAAAATGATATTTCCTCTTCTTCCCTCTCATGGTTTCATCATCTTTGTTTTGATTCATATTCGTAAGCCGAAGGTCGTTTCTATGGCAACACGTGTGTGAGCTTCAGATATTCGTTCGATGGGCAACTTGTGTTGGGGTCTTGGTGGTCATGACGTCAGAGAGGAAGATTTTGGTTTTTCGTTTGGGTGAAGTGGTCAATTCTCTTGAATAGAGAGACTTTTCTGTCGGCATTTTGGACTGCTGGGAATTACTTTACACTTTTAATTTTTTTTTGTCCTTATTATTCTAAGATTAAGAGAAATACAGACTACTGAAGTAAGTTGAAAAAGAAAGAAGTTTATCTTATATTTAACATGCGAAATATATTTGTTCAAGTATCATAAATTTTATAATGAGCTTTGCGCCATACAATCTATATTAATGCATTTGTTAAGAATGTCGGACCTTTAAAGCCCCTATTTGTTCGCTTTGCTCCTACGCTATGCGCGCGCAGAAGGCTATGACAATGGATAGGATTTTAGCTTTGTCCGATTTTTTTGGGCTACTTAGCTTTGACAAATGGGTTGTTTACAACTTTTTATTTCTTTTGATATATAACTCAGAGAATAAAACATTTTCTACACTGGTGGCATGAAATAATTTGTTATCAAAATTTTAATTTTTCTTCATAAATTTTGAAATGACCTTAAGGCAAGCATATTTTTATTTCGTCAAACAAAATTCATTTAACCAAAAAATATAAATTTGATTAAAATTAGATGCATTCAAATGTAAGAATCATTTTATTGACTAGCTTAAACTAATGAAGGGATGATTTTTTTTATTTCAAATGTTGGAAATCTCGGTAGATAGCTTTTTGGTGGGAAAATCTCAAAACGCGATTCTCATTCAAAAGCGTCGTCAGAATCGTGACGTCAACGTCATCTGGTTTTCTGATCCTTTTAAAGTTTACAATTGTTTCACCGTAAACTATCCACTATATCAACATTTGAAATATTAAAGAATACGTATAAGCTATCATATACAAATTAATATTCATCATTTTTGGCAGATACTGAAAAAATCATTTATTTATGCTTAAACACTTTTCAGATTTCGAAATGCGGAAACTCAAATATTTCCTCCCAATATCACCGTTCAGGCCTGCTCTTTCGAACAGCCCTGAAACTTTTTAAAATTTAGGGTTAGAAATTCTTTGAAGCTATCGGCTTTCGCAATCTTTGTTATTTGAAATATTTGATATTTGCCTTAACAGTAATTACTATATTAAAAATGTATATTGGCATGCAAACAAAAAGATATGATTGGAGCGCGTGCTGTTTGTTTGTGACAGCGGTAGCATTTCCAGACAGCTTCACTTTAACATTTTTATTAATTTGATCATTTTTACTATTTAGACTAATACTATTTTCGATTGGTAAATTTTTAAGTTTATTTTGAGAAGGCACATGCAACCCTTTTACAATTTTAGGATTTAATATCGGTTCTTGTACATGATTTTTATTTATATTTTCATTATTTTCATGTTCATTTTGGTAAATAATAGAATTTAGATTTTCAGAATTATTCGTACTTTCTTTTTGTGACCTATATTTTTATGGCTGCTGTTGATCTTTTTGATTATTTTTTGTTATTAATATTTATTATTATACGATTTTTTATTTTAATTTTTCTATGAGCTGAATGATTTTTAGTTTTAATATTATGTATTATTTATTATTGATTATTTAATTATTATTTATTATTATTTATTTTATTTATTATTATTATTTTATTATTTATTTATTATTATTATTATTAATTGTTTATTTGTAATTAGTAGTAGTAGTAGTAGTAGTAGTAGTATTTTTGACTACTTATTATTCATTAAGGTTGAGAGTATGTTGTTTATTATTAATATATAATTATTGTTTGTTTCACCAGCACTAAAATTTTCTAAGTTTATTTTACTACACTTTTCACTATTGAGAGGATGATTGTTAATCACTGGTACTTTATGGTGAAGGGCGACTTTCTTTTTGTGACCTATATTTTTATGGCTGCTGTTGGGTGGGAAGACAGGCAGCCAATCTTTTAGTTTTCCTGGCTTGTGATTTGAAAGAGCTCGTCCGCGAGGTTGATGATCGTGTGTATACTGACACACTGTGCGATTTTGTGTATATTTTGGTGCACATAGGAGGGTAGGGCGGCGACGAAGTATTCTTTTACAAAGCTGGGGTGATTTTGGAGGAGGTTTTCAGCATTTTTCTCCCCAATTGCTTTTCTGATTCGAGTCATGAACTCACTGGGTAATTCTTTCGCTTTCATTGATTCCTGTATGACGTCATGAATGCTTTGATCTTTTGAAGACAAGTAGATTATTTTTATTGCTTTTAACAGTTCTTTATAGGCATTCTTTTTAATTGGATATTCGATGAAGAGCAAGAGATGAGTCGGAAGCGTTGGTGCTAGGTGCCTTATTTTTTCTGAGTCATTTTTTATTTTATACAGTCTAAAAATGATGTTTACTGATTTGATCCAATTTTGAATATTGGCTTCCTCAAAACTTGGGAGTTTAATCGGGCACACAAACTTGACTTGAATTTGGCGGGTTGGTATTCGAGTGGTTGAGTTGTGAGGCGTTTCCTTCCTTGCGCGGGAAGGTTGTTTGCTTTTGCCGTTGGGGGATTGTATCTGTTGGGGATGGGGTATTTTTTCACTCCCCCAATTTCTTTTTACAGCGATCTTAGGGCGTTTTGCTTGCCTTTTCTCAAACAGAGAGTTTCTTTATTGAGACCATTTTTTCACTCTAAAAGATGTTATTTCATTTTCGCGCACTTTTTTTTTTTAGGCCTAAATGAGAAAGCTTGTATGGGACCCTGGTTTGGAATTTTCAACCATTTTTATTTTTTTTTGTTTGGAGTTAACACCGACTTTATTATTAATGTATATTGATATTGTTTATTTTTCTTCACGATATTATTGTTCTAATCACTGTTTATTTAATACACAGAACATAGTTAGAATGAAAGCACTGATTATCGCACTTAAGTACACAGAAAAGGGATTTTTTTTTATATTAAATTTGAATATTCGGCCAATTTTGCACAATATCTGAAACTCTTCTCTAAATTAAGGGGTGCTGTTCACTAGTCTCTTGTATGGAGGGCTCCAAGTCACTCGGGTTTACTCCAGAGAATGTAGGCTAAACTCGCTTTACCATCCAATTAGTTATGAAGACTTATAGGAATCAAACCGTGGATTAAATGAGAGAAATTTCTGTGGTCATGTGGCTTTATTGGAATCAGTTGAAACGATATTGACGAAGATATGCTTTCAAATATTTGGGTAATAATAGAATGGTTATGGTACAATAATGACCGTTATAACAAATTATTTTAAAACACTACGTAACTATAACTAAACATATTATAATTGGGGCACTGACACTCGTTTTCCTAAAGCTTGATCGCTCCTTGCGCGAGGTCTAGCTAATACTCCCTCGAGCTTCATCCGCTTCGGCCAGCGTTGGGCCTGGCAAACCATCAGCTCTATGTATTGGCATCTTTCTCCAGAGGGGAATGAAAGGGCCAAACATTCATTATTCTAAGCAGTAAACAATGTTAAGATTTAAACAGGTACACTCAACGGTTTTATAGGTGTTTACAGCGTAGATCTCGCAGTAAGCACTCGTACAGAGTTTGTATACCCTCTCTGACATGCATGCATATGCCTTACAAGACTCCCTATTGTAACTTTCGGGAAGCTATAATACTATTAATATTATATATTAATCTATATTATTATATATATTATTTTATATATTATATATATATATAGTATATATTTATATATATTATAGGAATTATTTATATATATATTATATATATATATATGGATTGGGTTTACGTATATATATATATAATATTATTACCTCTTTGGCCTTAGAGATACCTTACGTATCAAATAGGTCTGTTGCTCTTGACAGATAAAAAAGTGATAAGGAATTATTATTATTAATGTTATTATTGTTATTTATATATATGAATATATTATATATATATATATATATATATATGTAGTATAAAGTATATATGTACTATATATATTAATATTATATATTATATTATATATATATATATATATATATATAATATATATATATATTATATATTGTGTGGCAGTAAAACATCGCAGTGCCGCACATTATTAACCAGATCGCGCATCCGCATCCGCACGCTTTGCCAGCTGCGGATGTTGCCGCGGATATTTATTGTTTATTGTCGAGATTTGATAAAGATTTTATCAATAAAAATCTGAAGGCCACAACTTTTTAAATGTCAGAGGACCATGGGACTCAACTCAACTGGTGAATTAGAGTGATAACTTCATGGGATACTCACAGCATGAAAGTTCATATATTATATTTGAAATCAAAGAGTCACATGAGAGTAAGGGAATGTCCAATAAAAAAATCAGCCGCCTCTACAGCTTTCCTGTCTGCCGATATAATAAACATAAATCTCAACGCTAAGCAAGCATTTTGAGGCTATCTTTCAAATGAAAATGAATGACGGTTTATAACAGAATGAAGGGGTTAATAAATTAGAGCATAGAAAACGCTTTGTTTCTGTGGAAATTAATAACCTTCATATAATTGCAACTTACTTAGATCCCGTTATAAAGCAAATTTTTTTTGCAAACAATTTGGAGCAAGTTTAAATCGTCACTTTGAGTTGCAGTTGAAAAACTTCAATCCGAACAGTCACCCATTAAAAGGAAAAAAACGAAATAAACACAACCAACACCTCCTAGAAGTAAATCAATAACAGATTTACTGGAAGAATTTCTACAGTCCCAGTAGTGATGAAAACACACGCATTACCAAAGGTTAATGCGAAATGCTTGAAACTACCTCTCAAGAAAAACGACTAGAATACATATTGAAATGAATCCTATCAGTTGGTAGATTAAGTTAAGGACCAAAAATGTTTTAAACGGCAAACGCTTAAGTAAATTTGCGAGGAAATATTTATCCTGTCCCCTAACTAGTGTTCCAAACTTCCAAGTGAGAGAGTATTTACCAATGCTTTCCTAATATATGTTGAAAAGAGAAACAGACCTCAACAGAAAAGACAGAAAAATTGATGTTTCTCTCAGCACAACCTTCCTATATTTGAATTTCAATACTATGACAAAAAGTATATAATCCATTGTAAAAATCTCTTTCATTAAAGTCGGAGGTCGGAGATAGAGGTTGGTGGGGCGCATTTGAGTTGAGTCCCCGTCTCGCACCCTGGTAACAATTATATTAATAGATTGTTGCTAAAACTCGAAATATATATATATATACTATATAATATATTATATTATATATGATATATTATATATAGTAGTATATATATATACTATAATTATATATTATATATATTATCATACTATTATATAAATATATATATATATATATATATATATTAATATAAGTATATACTATATATATATATATATATTATATTAATATACAAATATATATATATATATATTATATATAATATAATTGAATATATATATATATATATATATATATATATATAAATATATCATTATATATATATATAATATTATATATATATATATATATATATATATATATATATATTATATATATATATATATATATAATATATACTATATATTTATTTATTTATTTTACCTACACTTTTTCCCGCTTGGGCGGGGTAGTGGTACGTACAGCCTCTCTCATCACACTTCCCCTCAAATCTCGCCCCCACCCACCTCCTCCACCCCACTCTATCTCTCGCCAACACCCCTTCCTCTTCCTCCTCATCCTCCTTCTCCCAGCATCTCCTTTAATCCATCCATCCACCTCCTTCTTGGTCTCCCCTTCCTCTCCTTCCTATCCCCTCCGCCTCCAAAACTCTCCTAACCACTCTCTGTCTCCTCATTCTCACTAGATGCCCATACCATCTTAACATTCCGCTTCTCCTCTCTTCCCACAACCATTCTTCGCAATCACATCTCTCCCTCAGGCCACCTTATTCCTAAAATCCTCTCGCTTCTGCTAACCCACAAACACGCTCTCCAACCCCTTCATACTCAAAATACTTCCAACTTCTTCCCTGGACCTGGCATTCACCCCCACGTTTTCACACCAAACATAACAAACCGGCTGGTTACAACAAATTTTTTCAACATACTATCTAACTTTCTTGTGATAAATCCCCCCTTGTTTTTTCCATAATTCTCTCAGACCACTCAAAGCTCTCATTCCTTCTCCTACTCTATGTTCTATCTCCTCCTTCATCCCTCCCCCTTACCCAAATCCAACCCTAAATATCTAAAAATCTTTACTTCTTCCAATACTACACCCCCTACTCTAACCTCTAACCCCTCCCCCTCCTCTCTTTCCTCCTCCTCAAACACTAACACTTTACTCTTACCTGGATTTATTTTAAGCCCTTTTGTCCACACATTCTCTCAAACTCCTCACCAAATACCTCAGCCCTTCCGCATTCTTCGCCACTAGGACAGTATCGTCCGCAAACAGTATCAATGTTTCAACTATCCCTTCTATTCATTCCATTCATTCAATTTCCCACCTCCCCTCCCCTCCCCACCATTCCTCTGCAAACACTCTCCATAAACAAATTGAAATAGCCACGTGCGACATTACAAACACGCTAGCCTCAGTCCTCCTCCATTTCAACCACCCAACATCCTCACTCTCCCTCCTCCCAACACTCTCACTCACATTCTACTATCCCTATAAAAGGCCCTAATACCTTTTACCTAATTTACCCCCCACTTCATTTTCCTCCAACACCCTCTCCACAACTTCCCTCTTTACACTCTATCATATGCTTTTTTCTCTAAAACTAAAAAAACATCCCATACCACTTTTCCTTTCCTCTGCTATACTTTTTCTCCAACAAGCCATTCTTCTAGTGTAACACTTTGGTCCACACATACCCTCATTCCGCTCCCTAAATCCTCGCTTGTTCTTCCCCATTTCCTCCCCTCCGTTTAAAACTCTCACTCTCTCAATCAGAATTCTCCCATACACTTTCCCCTACCACACTTAAAAGACATATACCTCTATAATTCCCACATTCCTTCCTATCCCCCTTTCCTCTTATACAGGGGAACCAAACAACCATCCTCCCAATCCTGTGGTACATCACCACTCCTCCAACATATATTATATAACCTATACAGCCATTCCTCCACCCCTATACCTTCCTTTTGTAACATTTCCATTCTCACACAATCCAGGCCTGCGGACTTCCCTTTTTTTCCTTATTCAAGGCCCTAATAATTTCCCCCCCATTTGTATTTCATCCTCCCCTCCCTCCCCCTCTTCACCTCCCATCCTCACCTCTTGCACATCTTCCTCCACTCCTCTCACCATTTCTTAACATTCATAATCCCACTAAAAATACTCCCCCCACCTCTTCCTCACCCTATCCTCTCCTCCTATCCAATCCCCATTCTCCTCACTTAATCCCTCTCCGCCCAAACCCCGCATATTTAAGCTTTTCTTTTTTTTAGGAGTCCATTTATTTGAAGAAGTTTTATCCCCGTTCAAAATTTTAACATCACTTTTCTACACAACATTCATCTTTTGCTCTTCTTTTCGTCCTTTCCACCACCCTCTTTGCTTCCACTCTACCCCTTCTATATTCCTCCCAGCTTTCCTCTCTCCTACTTCCCAACCATTTCACATAAGCCTCCTTTTTCCTTTTCACCACTTCCTTCACCTCCTCACTCCACCATTCGCTCCCTTTCCTTCTTCTTGCACCCACCCTTTTTACTCCACATTCCTTTAGCCTCTTCTAACATACTGCCTCTTTAAATCTCATCCACTCCCCCTCCACCTTCCCCAATTCCCGTCCCATCTACGTCTGCTCCACCTATACATCCATCCCTCTACCAAAACTACCCTCTTGCACATCTATCACCTCTCACTTTTTCCCCTGTATTATGTTCTACTCTCCTCTTTTCTCCCCTTTTTTCCTAACCGTCACCTCTCCTCCACCCTTATCCTAGCAACCCCCAAATAGTGATCCGATTATCACGCCTCCGCTGCCCCCTCTAAATACATTTACATCTAGTAATCTTGCCTCTATCCCTTCCCATATTATCAACACAACATAATTTCCAGATACCCGCCTCTCCCCCCGTTATCTGCAACTCTTCCATGTATACCTTTATGATTTTCACTTTTTTAAATCCAAAGTATCCCCACTATCATTCTCTTTCAACACACAATCTCTAACAGAACTTTCTCCTTAACATTCCTCTCCCCTACCTCAAATGGTCCTATTATTCTTCCTACCTCCTCCCTTCCCACTCCTGCATTCAATTCTCCCAATAGAACAATTTTATCAATTTACCCCGAAACTTTCCCAATACTCATTCAAATCATTCTTAAACCTTTCTCTCTCCTTCCTCGCTCGCATTGCACTGGTGCATATTTGCGACATATAAAAACCCACAATATTTCCGCCACCCGAATTTCACTTTTTCCCCCACATTAATCCCTCGAACTCACCTGGCTGGCAACCAAAACCTTCCTTATCACCACACCTCTTCCTCGTAACTATTCCCACCTTCCCTCGCCTCACTCTCTCGTTCTCCCCTGATATCATACCCTTGTTTATTTTTCCAAAGTCCATCTCCCTCTTACCCTTCAGCTTAGTTTCTGTTAACCCTAGCACATCCAACCCTTTTTTCTTCAAACATTAACCCCACTTCCTCCCTCTTCAAATTCCTCGTTACCCCCTCTCACACGTTCTACATTCCACCCTTAATTATATACCTCTCCTTCCTCCCCATGCTTTCCCTCTATATATATACTAGCACTCAAGGCTGCACGCTTTGTGGGACTCTCCACCCATAGGCACTTCCCAAACCTAAAGGCACACCACCCCGGCTGAACCCTATACCCAATACTGAGGGAAAAATCAATACCAACAAAGATTAAAATGATAATATAAAATATAATAAAACCTACACTCTAAGTTAAGCAATAGAATAAAATAATAAAATAATAAGTAAGATAGTAAGCAGTAAGATAATAAACAACAGTAGTTAGCAGTAGTAGCAAATGATAGACTGTAACATTAATTATAATTAAGTATTATAATAATAATTATACAATAACAATAATATATTAATAATAATAATAATTAATAATAATAATTAACAATAATAATAATAACAACAATAACATAACAATAATAATAATAATAAAGAGTTATATGCAATAAAAATGATATAAACTAGTCTAATTATTAATTACGGTTCCGAAAACGATCACAAGTTATCAAGGTTAAATACTCTATGTACAATTGTACAATCCTTTATAATATAGCAAATAACACCTTTTCTTGTAAACGTTTTTGCAATGACATTATGTAGATTCTTTTACAGATTTCGTAGTTTGCAGTAGGGTTGACCCCTAAGTTCCGTCAGTCGATCGTTAATTTAAAAAAGCTTCACAGTAAGCTTTTTGTATGCAGATAATATTTTCTCTCTAAACGTTTCACCGTCGAATTCGATGCAGAGCTTATTCTTTTGCTTACTATATTTGAAAGCCCTCTTAATCCCGATTCGTGTCAAGTCCAAATTAGGCAACTTACTTTACCAATTGCAAAATATATATATTATATATATATATATATATATAGTTATATTTATATACTTATATATATATATATATATATTATACTATATATATAATATATCTATATATATATTTAATATTACATATATTTATATATATATTATATATATATATATATATATATATATATATATATATATTATATATATATATATATATATATAAACTTATTTTTTTTTTTTTTTTTTTTTTTTTTTTTTACGTTAACACACCAACTCCACGGGGCAAGCCCTAATCTAGGAGGGAGTGTGCTCAATTTTTGTCTGAGCAAGACGGAGGCCAAGAAAGAGTTGAAGTAACACACTCAAGAACGTCCGACCAGTTGACGGAACGCTGGGTCTTTCGCTTTAGTTGGGCGAGTGCTCTAAACAGCTGGAAGCTATTCCGGACGCCATTTTGGTGCTTGATTCATTCCTTCTTGACTTATACGAGCCTGACTCCACCGTAATGTCCATTCTTCTTATCTCTCATAATAAATAACTAAATCCAATGATGTTGGTCCATTATATAAATTTAATTAACTTTTGTTCTATCAAAAAGAATCTAGATTAAAAT
>JABUQX010029545.1:22500-27500 GCA_015478945.1 Trachelipus rathkii
GCAGGACCTTCCTCGGCCTTTTTTATATGTTTCGTGGCAGGAGAATTCCCTATCTCAGATATTGCTGCGACCTCTTTGACTTGCTTCGTAGTAGAAAGATCCAGGACTCTACAATCGGGTATTACATCAGAGTCCTCTTCCTCTTCCTATCGGGTTTTTTTCGGGCACACTTTTGTAATGTCGCTCCACTTTTCCAGCCCTTCTGCAGTAGTGACTGGTTCCTTCTTCAAGGTGGTTTCTTTCATTGTCTTTTTCTGTGTATCACATGTTTCCGTTTAGCTGAGAATATACATATATATATATAATATATATTCATATTATTATATATATATAATATTTATATATATTATAATATATATATATATATATATATTATATATATTATATAATATATATATATATATATATATATATATATATATATATATATATATATATATATATATATATATATATAATATAATCATCATCATTCATCATCATCATCATCATCATCATCATCATCATCATCATCATCATCATCATCATCATCATCATCATCATCATCTCGTCATCATCATCATCCATCTCCTATTCCCAGATTGGGGTGAGGTGTGTCACATACACCGGAAACAGAAAAGTAAAAAAATATGAAGCAAGTCGAAAAGAAAGCCCCACTTTACCGTCCCCTTTATACCCTTAAGTGAGAACTCGTCGCAGTCAAAAAAATCCACCCTAGGGTTTCACGAAACTGCGGCGGGACCTCACTGTGGTATCTCGTCAATGTGGGGTTCATCCCATGGGCTAGACCCACAACTATACCCCTTCACAAAGCCCCGCTATTCACTCCTATTATGCACCTTTCTTCTCGCCTCTGTCAAACTCAAATTCCTCTCCTTCAGGCATTCCTTTACTGACTCAATCCATTTTTTCTTCGGTCTCCCAGCCGGTCGATTCCCAACATACTCACCACTTTACATCCGTTTAACCAACTAACTATCATCCACCCTTTCCATATGACCAAACCACCTCAATGTACTCTAGTTTATTGTCCCATTTACACATTACTTCACACCACACAAGTTATTAATGTGTTCATTTCTAATTTTATCAATTCTTCTCACACCTAACACACCCCTAAGATTGTCCATCTGAACACATTGTACCATTGATCTATGGGTTCCTTATTGCAGACTATGGGTTTCTCTGCTAACCATGGATGACATATGGGTGACAACATGCCCTGATGCAAAACGTTAGCACACTCAGACTTTAAGTCCCTTCACATCCACCAGGGATTTAATTGCATCAGCCACCTTCCTACCATTCACAACTTTCCTACTACACTCTGCATTATCCGTTCCCTTTTCATTCAACATATATTATAAATATTTAAACGAGGACACTTGTTCCAGTTGTTCACCATCTAACTTAACTTCACATCGCGGGCTTCCCTCCCTCACTACCATAACTTTACTCTTATCTACATTTACTTTCAAACCCTCCTTTTACACACCCTGCCAAAGCTCTCTACCAACCCTCTCAAACTTTCTTCAGATTCTCCACAAATAAAACAAATTATCCGCATATAATATGTGAGGCACCCTTCACTCTCTTTCATTCTCCCTTATTATTACACCTTTCCCTGCCACTCCTACCTCTAATTAATCAATCAATAAACTCTAATTAATCCACTCAATCCATATACAAATTGAATAACCAAGGAGACATAACACATCCCTGCCCCACTCCGCTATTAATACTAAACCATCACTTTTGACACCATTTATTTCTTACAAACGCTTTCACTATTGTCATACATATTTTAATTCCATTCAGAAGCCTTAACCATCAACACCATATAGTTACTAACACCTGCCCATATGAGCTTTCTTATTAATCCTATTATACACCTGTTGCAAATTCATAAAACCTCATTACAAATTCTTCTTCATCTCTCTCATTTTCTCAATCATTTGTTTCAATGTAAAAATTTGATCCACACTTTCTCTACCACTTCTAAATGCACCTTGTTTTTCACCAATCAGTCCTTCAGTCACTCAAAGTACTCCTTCGACCAAAATACCAATTATCTATATATAATATATATATATGTATAATATATTAATATATATTATATATATAATTATATATATATTTGAATTTCTGTATAGGGATGCATTTGAGGAATGTTATATCATATATATATAATAATATATATATATATATATATATATAAATATAATATAATATATATCTTCCCTAGCTACAACCCTCAATAACCTAATTCCCCTATAATTCATACAGTTCCCCTTATAACTCCTTACCCTTAAATAATATAAGGGCACCTATTATTGCTCTCCTCTCAATCTCTCGGAACTATACCTCTATAATAAACGTCTTTATTGTTACACACTTCCAGATCCATTCATATCACCGTCTCGCCTCCCATTTTCTTGATCAATTTCCCAGTTAATCCATCTATGCCTGCAGATTTACCCATTTGGCTCCGACTTAAACCATTTTATTTCAAGTAAATTTTTGGTCTACGTATCCATCCCAAAATATTTTTTTCTTTCCGACTTGCACCATCAAACCCACACACATTCGACTACCACCTCTTCATTACTGCCAATGTTATGCAGATTTTCGAAGTGTTTTCTTCCATACTCCTCATATTATATAATATAATATATATAATATATTATATATATATATATTATATATATATATATATATATATAATATATATATTATATATTATATAACAATATTGCTTATCAGCACTCGTATCATCGAATGTTTAAAATATTGTTTTTCCTTGTTCGGACATAAGTACGTAGATATTTAATCACACACAGATACACACAGTACCATATATATCACCTACACACACATACATGATATATATATATATATAATATATATTATATATTATATATATATCTATATATATATATATATATATATATATAGTAGAGTCTTGTCATGAATTTAAATTAAATTAAATTATTATATTTAATATATAAATTATTTTACAAACACATAATATTTTACTTAATTTTTATTTTAAATTATCTTTGATTTTATCAAAAAAAAAAAAAAACGATCGCGAAGCTTTGTTTTTCATTGCAACTTGATACACCATCATTGACGTAAGGAACCTTTCGTTTAAAATGACTTTCTTGTCATTCTCGCAATAAACGGAATCAAATTCACTGTTTCTGAATTTCCGAAATGAAGTTAAGAGATTTTATCGTCAAGGACAAAGTATGGTTAAGAACAGAATCAAAAACAAATTGCTTAAAACTGATTCTCTAAATTTTTTTATAAGGATCTCTCTCTCTCTCTCTCTCTCTCTCTCTCTCTCTCTCTCTCTCTCTCTCTCTCTCTCTCGTCTCACTTCTCTCACCCACACACACACACTCACACACACACACACAACACACACACACACACACACACACACACTCCAACCAATTAAGAATACTTTCACGAATACTTTCCGCTTTAACAAACTCTCTAATGAATTAAGAAGTTTCATCACAAACACTTTCTTCCTTACATATTCTTTATTCAATTAAGAGCACATTACAAACTCTCTCTCTCTCTCTCTCTCTCACAACACACACACTAACCTACTTTATCAGCACACACACACACACACACACACACACACACACACACACACACTCGCACACACCCACACCTACAAATGCTCTCAAACAAAAAAGTTTTATCCAATTAAAAATCTTACAGCAAGACCTTTCCTTCTCTCAGACACCCAAATATGCGTTCTAACCAATCAACAATTCCATAGCATACAGTTTAACTAATATGACTCTCATCATAACCTGTCCTACAACCTCCAATTAGTTAGAAACGTATCATAAACATTTTCTTTTCCTCGCAAACCCCCTTTCAAATAAGAACCTTAATACTCTCCCAATCAAACGTATACAAAGAATCCCAATCGCAACGTATACAAAAAATCCCTTAAGAAAATATTCAAATTCATTAGGAACTCCATTACAAAATATTTTCGTCTCACAAAAATACAGAAATCAATTATAAACCCAATCAAAATTGCTTCTACATTTACTAGGACTACAATCAAATAATTAGACCTTAACAAATTCTCCAACTATTCACAAACCCTATCATAAAAATTCATTCACACAAAGGCACTACCCAATCAAAAAATCAAAAATCCCATCTCAAGTACTTCTCCTCTATCAAACACAAATACACACACACATACACACACACATACACACACGTACACGCACACAAAATAAATTGTCCCATCATAAATTCTATCTCACCTCCACAAACCCAACAATCAAACAACTAAGATTTTCATAATACTTCCCACCTAACAAACATGACAGTCATCCCAATCAAGAACTCCATCACACAAATACTTTTCCTCCTCACAAACACAGCAACCTCCCAATTAGGAACCCCAAACATATACTTTTTACCTAACAAACACACACACACACCCAATCAAGAGCCCCATCCCAAATTTAATCTCCCCTTCGAAAGTGCACAAACAACCCAAATAAGAACCCCATCCCGAAATCTATCTCCTCCATGGGAAACCTTACTCACCTTAGATTAAAACCCCCCCACATAAAATTTCTCACTAACAAACACACCGACCACCAAATCAATAAACCCATCACAATATATATCTGTTTCCATAAGAAATACCACCCCACCCTTTTAAAACACCCACCACATAAATACTTCTCACAACAAACACGTTAATAATTCAATTAAGAACCACCAAGAACCCCATCTCAAAGTCTATCTCCCTTTCGCAATCACCCCAATCACCCACTCAGTCAAGAACCTCATCACACAAATCCTTTCCCCCTCCCCTTTTACATAACACATTAACCCAACCCCAACGATCATTAACCCACTTATTATCAAGGAGGTCGCATGACCTCCATAATGTTGTCGCCACAAAAGCAGAATTTGAGAAGGAGAAAGCATATTTCAGTCAAATTTTT
>JABUQX010029545.1:35000-37500 GCA_015478945.1 Trachelipus rathkii
ATGTTATGGCCGCAGAAGCCAATCTTTTCACTGCGGAATTGGCAACGTGGAATAATTTAATAATAATAAATTAATAATAATATAATAAATAATAATATAATAATAATAATAATAATATTTTTTTTCTTATTACAGAACTTGTGCATTCGAAAACTCTCTTCCTTCTCTCTCTTTATCTCACTTCTATATTTAATTAATTATTTATTATTATTATTATTATATTATTATTATTATATTATTATTTTAAGAAACATAAATCAGCCTTTTCTTAATATAAATTTTTGCAAAATTCCATTATTATTATATTTATTATTATTATTATTATTATTATTATTATTATTATTATTATTTATTATTAATTATTATTATTATTATTATATTATTAATTTATATTATTATTATATTATTATTATTATATTATTATTATTATTCCACGTGCCAATTCGAGTGAAAAGATGGCTTCTGCGGCCATAAACATCAGTACGGAATTCGGGCGGAAAATAAGGAATGGATCAGTGCAAGAGGGACAGTAATTGCCCGGTGTTACTCATAAGTGTTGGTCTGTATGCTGATTGTGGTTTCCTTTGCGTTAGCCAAAGGTATGTGGAAATATTAGTAAGTAAAGGAGTGGTCAGATGTGTATTTGTTAATATATATATATATATATATATTATATATATATAATTATATATAATTATAGATATATATAATATATATATATATAATATATATAATATATTAAATTAGTATATACTATATATATATATATAAATTATATATATATATATATATAATATATATATATATATATATATATATATATATATATATATATATAATATTATATATATATATAATTATATATAATAATATATATATATATATATAATATATATAACTTACTTACTTTGTCGCCATCCTCTCCCCTCCTGCGCGCCCTCGAATATGTCTTAGGCAGGGGACGCCAAGCTCGTTAGCGACAAGTGTGTGAGTTGCGTCTGAACGCCCCATTCAAGTCCGAGTGGAAGAAGAGATGTATATTGTCCGTAAGTCTGGAAACAGTTTGGCAGTGGGAAGGCGTTTATTGAGAATATTGGTGTTCCTGCATCTATATTATGAGGGATTTTGAGCGTGGTTATTATATCATAAGCAAACATTAATTTTTCTGGAAGGAGTGGAATGAGGGAGTCATGCATAAAAGATTAAAGAGGAGGTGAAAGAATGATCCCTGGGGGATCGATTATATAATTTGGGTTTGAGAGAAGGTAGTAGTTTCTTGGATGACTCTTTCTGTGTGACAATGAAATTGAATTTTTAAATTTTTTTGCCTTGATAGTTATGATTGGTTTAAGACTCTTTAAAGGTAACGGAGCGTATAATGCCTTGTTGAGTTATGTTGCTATTTGCTATAGGGAGAGTACATTAGGGCCATGGGGAGGGGGGTAGTAAAGAATGTGTTTGGGCTAGATCGGTTAGGAGAGTGGTGGTAGAGTGATTTTGTCGAAAACAATGTGTGAGTAGAGGAATAAGAAGAATTCTAAGAGATATCGATTTTTCAAATTCTTTGGATACTGTAGAAACCCAGTCACTAGAAAGTAATAATATAAGTATGTACGAAGCTGAGTAATTAAGTTATATATATATATATATTATATATTCATATCATATATATTTATCTATATCATTTATATCTTCTACTACTATATAATCTATCTAATTATTAATAATTATACATTAATAATAATAATAAATTAATAATAATAATAATTACATATTAATAATACATAATAATAATGAATTTTGCAAAAATTATATTAAGACAAAGGCTGATTTATTGTTTCTTAAAATAATAATAATAATAATAATAATAATAATAATAATATATAATATAATATATAATTATGTAATAATATATAATAATATATATAAATAATTAATAATAATAATAATAATAATCAATAATAATAATAATAATAATAATAATAATAATATCGTATATCAAGGGATTGTTATTTTAAGAGTAAAAAAGAATAAATAAAACATTGGAATTATATGTCAGTTCAGTAGTTCGAAGTAGTTTATAGTTATTAGCACAGCAGTGTAGTATTGTACGTAGTTAGTTAGTATCAGTAGTAGTAGTAGTTGGGTACTAAGTACTAACTACTAAGAAGCACTAATTTCTACCATTAGACTTACCTAAATTATCATCTATTGGATTGTGTGTCGTTGTGGAGATTTCTTTTTTTGGATTTTGTAACCAACCAACAAGTGGAGTCTGGTTGTTTGGTAGCAAAAAATGATGGTATTTTTTCTGTAGTGGTTGAAGTTTTGTTTGTTGTTGGTTCGACTCCATCAGGACTCTTTACGGTATTTAATAAGCTGTTTTCGGGAAAACTTTCGTTTAGAAATTGGAAAAAGCTATCACCTTGACAAAACGTCAATCACATGTATTAATATATATAATATATATATCATATATATTATACTAATTAAATATATT
>JABUQX010029545.1:42500-45007 GCA_015478945.1 Trachelipus rathkii
AATAAAGAGCACACCACACATCCAGATCGTCCCAACCAATGTATGAACATCAGCTTGAACCTAGTTAGTCACCACTAGTCCTTCTCTCTATAAACACACCACCTTCGCGCTCCTATTGGAAAATCTGACCACAACCTTATATCTCTTAATTTTATTACTTTCTCTCCAACAGCTCCATCCGTCCTACGCTTTTTTCTAGAACTTTTAAATCGGGCCGATTGGGTTGCCTAACGTCGCTTTCTTCCACGACTATAATCGGAGATGAACTGTTTGTGACCTCTGTGACGCTCTCGGTTTCTGTCCGAAAGTGGGAAGCTGTAATCGTTGAGTGGTGATAAGCAGGTTCTATCCTTTCTTCGAGCTAAATCTTTCTCTCCTCATATTCCATGGTTCGATCCGTGCTTGTTCTCTGGTCATTCAGGCTAGAGACAGTGGCGCGCTATGCGGAATGGAAATGAAGTCTCTCTGTTCTCTTATCACCTTGGTATTTTCAAATTTGAGCTAGAATCGTTTGGCAGGATATCCTTCTGTTACTAGTCAATAGCGCGCTTTCATGCAAACGAAAGGCCGCTAACCTTACTTGGTTCTCTCTAACTGGAAAAAATCTTTCTGGCCTTCTTGCCAAAAACATCTCTAACAACTTCTGTAAATCTGCCTTTCCTCCTCTTTTCAACTCTGAGGGTTCTGTTCTAATTCTCGCAACTGAAAAAGGCCAATCCTCTTTGGATCTCCTATTTACTCCTACTCAACCCTGGGACGATTCCTGGCATTCCTCCTCCCCTCCTCTTCTCCTCTCAGGTGTACTATGCTTTTGCCTGTGATTACATTTGATCGGGGGCTCCTGAAATCTATAAACGTTAGGAAGGCGGGTGGAACGGATGGCATTTCCTTCCCGAATTTTGAGGGAATGTGCCTCCGTGCTGACGCCCGCCCCTCGTTCAACTATATTTCTCTATGTCTCAAACTATACACTTTCCGCTCAGTGTATCGACAGGGCGCAACAGTCAGTTCCAACACATTCTTCGACTCATTTTCAATTCTGCTCCCTTCTTTACTTCTAGAATTGATTTCTCGTCTTTAATCTTTCCGATTCTATTCTCGCTGATCTGAATAGGATTTCCGGGTGGGGGTTCGGCCTCAACCCACTTGTGCAATTTAAATTACTTGTAAAACTCAACTACAAATCTCTCTCTAAAACACCTTCCAACTTTCTAATCTCTTTCGCCGTTTCTCTCCGTCTCTCCTGTTTGGCCTTGAAACATACAAAAAAATGTTTTGGAAAACTCACATCACAACCGGTTGCTAGGGCGGCCTCAAAGAAACCGGGAGTTCTGTTTTAGACTGAGCGAGACTTTTTTTCCTCTTACTCAGTTGCTCCCGCTATAACGAAGAGCCTCACCGCCGCTTGTATGGAGTACTCCGTTACATATCTGGGGGGCTCGGTCTCACCCGGCTTTGGACAGGGTCGAGTCAAAAGCCAAAAAGCTTATAAACTGTTCCGTACTTTCCACTTCTCTTGACCGCTCTATCTTGCGCGCGATGTTGGGCTTTTCTCTTTCTATAGGTACCTCGCAGGGCGGTGCTCGAGGGAGCTTGTCACTCCGCATACCACACTTTTAAAGGACGCCTCGTACACTAGGGGTGCTGTGTCCGCGCACGAGTTTTGTGTGGATATGTAACTCCAGGCTGTTCCGTGCGGTGCCTTCCCTTCCTTTTCTACACCTCGGATCTGTGGAATTTCTCCTTCCAATCTTCTGTGTTTTCTGCTCGAATTTAATGCTCTCCTCACTTCAAGACTTTGCGGTCTGGTGTCGGTATGCGTAATTGCGTTAAGTGTGAACTCTGAGGCCGTGCAACACTCTCCTTGAATAGAGTCTTTGCCGTGGCAGGGTGGTAAACAACTGTAATATACTATATTAATATATATATCTATTATATTATATCTATATATATATATAGTATATATTATATCTATATATATATAAGTATATAATATATAATATATATATAGTCATATATACTATATAATATAATATAATATATGATATAATATAATATATATATATATATATATATATAGATATATATATATATATATAAGTAATAATAATAAAATTATTATATATATACTATATATATATATATATATTTTATATAAAAATCATATATATATATATATATATTATTATATATATATACATATATATATATTATATAAGCACTATATATATATATATAATATAGTATATATATATATAATATATAATATATAATTATATATATTATATATATTATATATATTATATATATATATATATAATATATATTAAGTATAGTAGTTATATATTAATAATACTATATAATATATATATAATTATTTATAGATATATATATATATAATATTATAATATATTATATTAACTATATTATATTATGATAATTAGTTATATATGTAAGGTTATATAGTATAGTTTAGGAGTTGATTTATTTTTTATTAATTTTATTTT
>JABUQX010029546.1:0-7500 GCA_015478945.1 Trachelipus rathkii
AGAGAGATATATATATAGAGAGTATATATAGTGATATATATATATATATAAAGGTAGAGAGGAGATATATGGTATATATATTATATATATATATATAATTAATAATTAATAATTAATAATTAATAATTAATATTGTATTTTTACATGGTGTTTCTTTTTCAAAAAAATATTTCAAAACTTAAAGATGCTTTGAAATTTTTCAAAATTTACTTTTCAAGTGGGGAAGTTATAGATACAAGTAACATGTAATCACAAGTCAAATAAACGACCAAAAAAAAAAAATGTTTCCAGTATCTGAAAGTATGGAAGACATTTAAATATTCTATTTATTTACTAAATCTATTTTATTTTTTGTGAATAAAAAATTCCAATATTCAAATCCTTTTATAAAATTGCAACAAAGTAGGATATCAAAAATCTTCATTATATATTTTTCCTTCCTAAATTCATTCTATGCTGTAATTCCTTTGAAGAAAATATCTTCCCCCCCCTCTCTCTACGAAAAAAAGTTACTATATTTTGAATTAGTGATGAAATAAAAATGTTAAAAATGATGATAATTACTTTTCCAACTCGATCTTCTTTTCATTGTAGTTTGGAATTTGAAATGTTTGGAGATATCTTTTTCTTTTTACATGTGATTCATCATGATAGTTTGATTTTTTTTGTTAACTGATTTTGTATTATTATATATATATATTTTTTTCTGTTAAAAAGTTGTAAATGAAAACTTTTTCCAACTCTTCTTAATCGGTTTTAAATTTTATTGCATAGATGGAAATAATAAGGCAATTTATTTCTGCTGTTTTTGTCCCATCAAAATCCGCCCAGTAATAAAAAAAATGTTGGAAAATTGTCCCTCTTTAATTTAACATTAAGAGATATATTGAAAATTAATCAATACCTCGTTTTATTGGCCTTTGATGTGTGTAAAGTGGTGACATAAGAAGATAAGTTTAATCATATGCATATTTAAAGTACTGAGTAATAATAATAATGGGGGAACTTATATATATATATATATATATATATAAGGAATATAAGAGTATATATATATATATATATATATATATATATATATAAGCAGATACAGTTACAAAGGTACCGAGCATATATATATATATATATATATATATATATATATATATATATATATATATATATATATATATATATATATATATATATATATATATATATATATATGCCGCTACCGTGGCTCAAACGGTAGAGCGACGGAGTCGCATGGCAAAGTCGGGTTCGAATCTCAGTTCGATCCTGTGTAGAAATTACCCAAAGAAGTCTCCTCCCAATAGGGGCTAAGCCCGTGAGTAAAGTGTGAACTTTAAAATATATATAGAAAGAAAGAGAGAGCATATATATATATTTATGAAAAGATATATATATATACATATAAAAGATATATATATATTATATATATATATATATATATATATATATATATATATATAGCAAGTGTTATTATTATATATATATATATATATATATATATATATATATATATATATATATTAGGCCGGCCCTTATTTTTTAATATAATATAGATCTAATTCTGTTGTCTAGGGGAATAATAATCTCACTGTTTAGTAAGATAAAGATCTTTTCCTTATAAGTTCTAACGATTCAATTCTAAAGAAAGTATTACAAGGTGAACGAAGTGAGCTCCTGATGAAAAGATAAAAGTACTCCTTTTATAATATTTTAATAGATATTTAAAGCACGAGTGATTAGGCAAAAAAGCCCCATACATAACTTTGCATTTTATATATATATATATATATATATATAGTTATATATATATAGTTATAGTGCTGTTACCAAAGAAAGGGAAGAGTATATATATATATATATATATATATATATATTTTTAAACTAAAAAGAAAAATATTCAAAAATTATTTTTAAATTTATTATTTGGTGAAGCAACTTTTTTATAGTTGAATTGACACATTTGTTAGAATTTAAATACTTTCAAGTAAAATTTTTTTTACTATTTTTAATAATAATTTCTAAATCGATTTTAGCTCTCTTAGTAGAAATAGTAAGCTTATTACATTGCTGAATAATTTTTTTCGTTGAGCGAGGTAAGTTGTTCTAAAATTTTAATAGAAAGTTGTGAATAATTGCCCGTGAAATTGGTTGAAAGCGAGTGACTACAAGAGGCTGGGAACCCTCCTAGTCATTTGGTTTTCTTCCCAAGAACAGGCACAGTGAAGGAATAAAAAGGAGAAATTATAAAAAAAAACAGATACTAAACAGTCTCAGTAAAGATGAAAGTGGAAAATAAAAGACAAATTTTTAAAATTGCTTGTTTGAATGTTAGAGGGGTAAATGCTGAGGGTAAGAGAGAAGAGGTTGGGCTGGTTTGCAAGCAGAGGGGAATAGATATTTGTGACTTTAGTGAAACAAAGCTAAAAGGCAAAAGAGAGGAATGGTTTGGAAGCTACAGGGGACTAGTTTCAAGGGTGAGTGAGAGGGTCAGAGCTAGAGAAGGTGTAGCGATAATTATGAAAGAAGAATTATGGGAATATGTGAAAGAAAGTAAATTTGTTAGTTCAAGATTAATGTGGGTAAAAATGAAACTGAGAAGTGAAAACTGGATATTTGTAAGTGCATATGCCCCAGTAAATGATAGTGCTGAAGAAGTAAGGGAGGTGTTTTGGGATGAACTAAACGATTGTTTGGGTAGTTTCAATAGGAATGATAAAGTATGTTTGCTAGGTGATTTAAACGCAAGGGTGGGTGATGTACAAGTACAAGGAATATTGGGCCCCTTTGGAGTGCAAGGCCAAAAAAAATGGGGAAAAATTGTTAGAATTATGCGCTGCGAAAGAAATGATAATAGGAAATACATGGTTTAATAAGAGAAGCATACATAAATATACCTGGGTTAGTGGAGTGACAGGTATTTGTGCTCTGATTGATTATGTATGTGTAAGTCAAACGGAGAAAGACAGGTTGCTGGATGTGAACGTCTTAAGGGGTGCAGCAGGGGGTATATCTGATCACTATTTAGTAGAAGCAAAGATAAAGGTGAAAGGAGGGTAGAAGAAAAGATTGAAATTTAACACAAGTGTAGAAGTTACAAGAGTTGAGAATTTAGAAAATGGTGAATATTCAGCAGAATACGAAAGAATTTTAGCAGAAAAATGGGAAATAGTGAAAGCAAGAGAGAAAGAAGGAGTTCAAGAGGAATGGAATGCTTTTAAGGAAACAATAATGATGACTACAAGGGAAGTTTGTGGTGTGAAAAAGATTGGCCGAAGGAGTAAAAGAAAAGGTAGCGAATGGTGAGCAAAGTTGAATTTAGATGTTAGAAAAAAAGAAGCTTGCTAAACATTTAGCTATTAATAGTCAAGCTACATGGAAGAATTTTAAAGAAATGAAGTTAAAAATGAAAGTGAAAGCTGCAAAGAGAAGGGAGGATGAAAAGTGGAGTGGAAAAATTGTTGCTAATTATCAGGAAAAGAGTAAACTATTTTGGAAGGAGATTAACAAGATTCGGAATAAGAGAGAAGACGTCATAATTGGAGTAAAGGCTTTGGATGGGAATGTAGTTCAAGATGATAGAGAAGTGGAGGAGAGATGGAAAGAACATTTTAAGGAACTGCTAAATGCTGGAAGAGTAGATGAGGAGGAAGAAAGAAGACAAAATATCACGATGGAAGAGTTTAGAAATGTAAATGTAGGGCACATTACCAAGGATGAAATAGTGAATGCTTTGAAGAAGTCAAAAGGAGGAAAATCTTCTGGATTAGATGCTATACAAGTAGAAATGTTGAAGAAGGGAGGTGGTTGTGGAGTGGCTGATGAGATTATTCAATATTTGCTTGGGGTTAAGTGAGGAGGTACCACAAGATTGGCAAGACTCCTGTCTTGTACCAATTTATAAGGGTAAGGGGGACAAAAAGGAGTGTTCTAATTATAGAGAATTAAGTTTATCGAGTGTTGTTGGTAAAATATATGAATGAATTTTAATAGAAAAGTTAAAAGTATTACAGATAAACAGATTGGAGAGGAACAATGTGGTTTTAGGGATGGTCGAGGATGTGTGGATCAGGTATTTACCTTGAGAATGCTGGCAGAGAAATTCTTAGAAAAGAAGAAAGATGTTTTTGCATGCTTTCTTGATTTGGAAAAGGCATATGATAGAGTGCAAAGAGGGAAGTTGTGGAGAACATTAGAAAGTTATGGAATAAATGGTTTTATGTAAATTAAAGCGTGATTAAAGTATTTTACACGAACAGTAGAGGATGTGTTAGGATTAACAGGAAGGAAGGGGAGTGGTTTAAAGTAGGAGTGGGTCTGAGACAAGGTTGTGTTATGTCTCCATGGTTGTTTAATATCTTTATAGATAGTGTAGTTAAGGATATGGATAGAATTGGGAAAGGAGCTGATATGAATCTGCATGAGAGTAATTGGGAGATAAGTTGATATAAGAAATTTATCAATGATCTTGTGTTGATTTGCTGATACAAAGTTGGAAAACTGATTAGGTTTTGAAAGCTGGAACGAGTGTGCTAAGGAAAAGGATTAAAATTAATTTACTTAAAAGTAAAGTGATGAAAATTAGTAAAAAAAAAATGGAGGCAATTCTGTAATCTGCTGGATATCATAAAGGTGAATAGGGAAAGCCTAGCAGGAGAGAACAGTTTTTAGATACTTAGGAACAGATATTGGGGCTTTCGGAGGAATGAGAGATTGACCCATTGGTTGCTGAGGGTGAAAGAGTATTAAGAAGTCTTAGAGAATTATGGAAAAAGGAAATTTAACAAGGAAGGTAAAAATGAAATTGTTTGAGTGTATATTTGTTCCAACTGTTCTGTGTAGATATGAGACGTGGGCATTGTAATCTAAGATGAAAAAGAGTTGAGGTTTTGGAAATGAAAGGTTTACGAGATATCTGTGGAATAAAGAGAGTAGATAGAATTAGAAAATGTAAGGATATGGATATGCTGATAGGGAGAAATGTCTGATGGAAAGAGCAAATCAAGGAGTACTAAGATGGTATGGTCACGTGTTTAGAATGAATGATAATAGATTGACCAAGAAGGTTTTTAAACTGAAGTGGTAGGCAATAGGGAGAAGGGAAACCAAATGAGGTGGGTTGATGGAGTGAAAGGAGCTACACAGCAAGGGATTAGTATGGATGAAGGAAATAGATTAACTGAGACAGGATCACTTGAGAAGAATAGTTCATGAAACCTGTCAAGGTTGTACCAATCGAACAACCTAAACATAGCAAATAAACCAAATAGCATTCTCGTTGATCTGCAACCGACACCACCCCTGCAGTTTTGTGGGAGACGGTGATGAGTATTAATACGTAATATATAAAGATGAGTGGCAAAGAGAGATAGTGGCAGGTGGGTGCGCGGCGCGAGGTATGATAAAGAGCATAGCAGTATATATAAGGGTTGCTATGATATACATATATACATGTTGGCTGCAATTAGTTTTAAAGGTTTCTGTATATTATATGTATAAGCATACAGGCATACGTGTATGTCTTGTTATCATTTGATTCTTTAGCATACGGAAGTGAACGTGCATTCAATTTTTCGATATCAGATTTCGGACATAACTCTATTGATAACAAATATATATATATATATATATATATATATATATATATATATATATATATATATATATATATATATATATATATATATATATATATATATATATATATATAAAAGTTTCTTCTCATATCAGATTTTTTACATAAGTCTTAATTATAATATATATATATATATATATATATATATATATATATATATATATATATATAAGAGAGAGATATATATATATATATTTATATATATATATATATATATATATATATATATATATATATATATATATATATATATATATATATTTATATAATATTAGAAGTGGAATGGATCCCTATTCCTGTGTTATATACCTGATTTATATAGTGCAATAATGGAGGTTGAAAGAATAAACACTGATTTTCATAATTAATATTTCAACAATAACAAAACATACGAATAAATGCCAATAGTAATTTTAAATAAATGGTTTCTCATAATATCTACACCTTATTCTCGCAAAAGTTATATTTAAACGCACAGCCTGCGGAGCAAATTCTGAGGAAGCAAAAAGGACAAGTAAACCCAAAAGTCACGTGAGCAGTTCAGCTACAAATAACAAGCACATGTTAAATTGTTTCAAAAGGTTCTTTTCTCTTATTTTTCGAGACTTTTCAATATATAAATAATAATCACCAAAATCTTTAAAAAGTGTTCGTTTACTAATTTATTTCTTAAAGTTCTTTTCTCTTATTTTAAAAGCAATGTTCAAGACTTTTTTGAATTAAAGCAATATAGCTACTTGAAATTAAATAGTGTCAAAAATAAGTAAAAGGAAGCAGTACAACTTACGCAGTTTATAAGCACACATTCACGAATACCTCACAAGTTTATCGAATCCTGTTTAAACCTTAATTTGTGTTTGACGCACAACTCTAATTTATCTGGTTCCAACTTTGAGGCGATTGTACTTTTTCCAACTGGATACACTTATATTCACTCCAGAGCGGGATCCTTCGTTTTAATCAACTATCTTCATAGCATCGGACTCCATAGATTAGTTTTCACTCGTCAGTAATTAGTTTTCCAGCCTCTAGTCCCAAAGTTTAATCCCTAAAACACATAATATTTCAGTTATAAACTTTTTCTTTCAAAAAGGAAACATCTCTATTAATAAAAAACGTAACTTTAAAATAATTCCAGACTTACCGCTATTCTGCGGGATATTTTCCTGATTATTCTTTTCCTTTGTCTCCGTCCCAAATCCTTTCGTACCTTTTTCTTCAGCGTTATTAAATCCTTCCTATTGTGAGAAAGTCCGAAGGCAATCTAATTTCTTAATTAATTTTAAAAACTAACTCACCTCTTACGGTTGGTTTGTACAATATTCCACATTTCTCCTCTCCTAAGTTTGTGAACACAAACTCAAAAGAACGAAAAAAAAAAAATATATACAAAATAATTAACTAAATAATATTCTGAATAATATAAACGAATTTACCTAGCAACTTAAAACTTATCAACTCGGTATGTCATATTATCATCCCCCATATTTTTAGTATCTTCAGTATTTCCCTCCCCCACTTTCTTCTTCGCCCACTTACCTTTTAAAGGGCAATCTACCCCAAAATGAGTTTCTTCCCTACAAACTACACATTTCATAATTTGTCCCCATTTATTTCTTGGATTCACCTTACCTCCCTCCATCATTGCAACTATTTATTTTTCAAAAGGGTTCTCTCCAACACACTACGATGCCACCAAATGTCGCGGAATTGAATCCCTATTCCTGTGTTATATACCTGATTTATATAGTGCAATAATGGAGGTTGAAAGAATAAACACTGATTTTCATAATTAGTATTTCAACAATAACAAAACATACAAATAAATGCCAATAGTAATTTTAAATAAATGGTTT
>JABUQX010029546.1:15000-17500 GCA_015478945.1 Trachelipus rathkii
TGACGATATTAAGGTATTGATTTTTCCCTTTTGGAACCTAGATACATATCATTTCTCCCTTTTTTTATATGTGTTTATAATGATACAGAGGGTAATTATGCAGATAATGAAAATAGATAGATTCAAATATTTTTTTTAAATATAATATAGAAAATATTAAACTTCATTGATTTGGGAATATATTTTCAAGCGCTTTTGATTATTTTATTTGAGATAAATATTTTACAAAGATATTTTTTCCTATATTTTTTGCAATTTTCAAATACTCTTATATATATTTTCTGTTATATAATAAAATGATTTTATTCCCTTTAAAAATCAATACATAGGATAGTTAACCTCCTTTTTAAATAAATAATTGTCTTGAAAAGAAGATATCTGGCAACCTCTCCAAATTTGTAAGTTCCCTCGGTTTTGGCAGCCATATTGCTGAAAGAAACACTTTTTGTCTTAGACGTGTTGTGGTTAGCGGGGGAGTAACGATTTTCGAGAGAAAGTGAATTGTGGGGAAGAAGCTTTGATTATTGGTTGTGTTAATGGAGGAAGTTTCGTGAGGGACTAGAAATTGGAAGATAAAGAAGAATTGTACAAAGAATGAAGAATCTGTGTAATATAGTTTGATCGTCGTAGTATTAACATATAGTAACGATTTATTCTGTCACCCTGACGATATAGTTTTATATTACTAAATTTACAGAAAATAGAGAAATTGTAAAAGATATTTAAGCATATAAATTGGTGTAAAGTTTTAATGTGAATTTAGTAAACTTTTAAGTATAAAAATGTATTCTGACTTAATTGGGTGTTATTTGATGTAATTTGGGGTAGTTTTTACAACTGTAACGAAACGGCAAAGGAAAAATTGAAATTAGTGAAAGTGTTTTATGTTCCTATGTTTAAAAATGTTATTTTCAATTGAAACACGGTGGGACTGGCTATGCTATTTGAACTTTAAACAGAGTGTTACCTCGAGAAATAAAAACTAATTTAAATTGAAAAAAAAATTACTATCTTATTAAAATTTAAGCATAAAAAATAGTCAAATGACTAACTACCTAAAATGTTCTTTGTATTAAATTATGGATATAAAAATTCAATATTTTGTCGTAATTAAATTATGGATATAAAAATTCAATATTTTGTGTATTATGCTTGGTAAATTAACGCCTCTTGCCTGGCAGCCTGGCAGTCTTCCAGTTATCAAGAACAAGGAAAAGTCAAATCAATTGCACAACTCTAGTTTCTTAATGGCAGATATTACACCAAAAGTAAATGAAATCACTATGATTATTATTATCTGAAAATGTTATCCTTGTAAGTATAACGCCTCACGCTCTCTTTATGATTATCATTATCTGAAAATCCCTCTTAAATACCTGATGAAGAACCATTTTTTACTAGCTTTCGCTCCGTAATGCCATTCAAGCAAGGAGATAACCATCCAAATTTGCAACCAGAAAGCTCGATTTCAAGAGCAAATCATTGGCCAAGCGAAGAAATTGCTACATGACTGCGAGAGAGGAAATATACCTAGGTACAAGGGTCACCGAAACTCTCTTTCTTTCAAAATTCATCTGACATGATCTACTACAGTATAGATCCGCAATTCGCTACTCTCTTGTTTTCGGTGTACTCCAGAAATGAACGAACTGGGTTTTCGATTATTCCAGATACCTTTAACTTTGCAACTAGCATACCATCATCAAGCTCTGTTTTATCGTACGCTCAAACAGTTGGCCTCCAGCTGATAGCTTTGGGGGAACACTACGCCAACTTTTTTAGCCAAGGTTAGACAATAATGATAAGATAGCAAGCAAAGATAAAAATAATATTGAGTTATTTATTTGATTTTGTTTTTATTAAATCTTCAGATGTTGAAAGGTTTTTAATATTTTATTCATATTTATATTAAAATTAAAATACATTAACGCAAATAAGTTTTTTGTCGAGTATGTGACATAACATGATACAGAGATACTATTATCATATATTATAATATATATATATATATATAATATATATATATAAGATATATATTAATATATATATATGTATATATATATATATATATATATATAATATATAAATATATAGTATATATATATTATATTACTATATATCATACTGTTCAAGTATGACATCTGACTTCACATCGGCGTTAAACTGTGTGGATGATATTAAGGCCAAATTTCATCCGCAATTTATAAAATTATGTGTTAATGATAGTGCACACCACCAGAATTCATGAATAAGAGGGAATCAAGCATGTTATGTGGCACATTCTGTGTGTGAATAGAATATTTGCAAGTCTTAGTATGAAGTAAAGGAAACTAGGGATTGAGGGAGAGAAAAGTTGTTTGGTTGGGTTGTAATTATGGAAAAAAAAATTCGAATTCATGTTGCAGACACTGTGCCACATTAAATGAAATGGAATAATTCTGTGTATAGCAATATATATATATGTTATATAGTATATAGTATATATAAGTATTAATTATAT
>JABUQX010029546.1:22500-36421 GCA_015478945.1 Trachelipus rathkii
AAAGTATTTAATAAATTAAACAAATTACTTTTTAACTACGTTAATGAGAAGTGCAAATTTTAGCACTGACATATTTTACAATTTAATTGTATACACATATATATAATATATAATATAATATATAATATATATATTATATATATATATATATATATATACTATAATATATAATATATATATAGATATAGATAGAGGGTATATATATATATATATATATATATATATATATATATATATATAACCTGTGAAAACAATTAATCATCAGTTTTTTGATGTAACTAATATAAGCTTCCTACAATGAACAATATACTCTTATAACATATATATAACAAATATTGAAAAAAAGTGAATTCAGTGTTCTTTGTACTATCAAGGGGTGATGTAGTGCTATTATTTCCGTCCTATTTTTTTTTTAATGTGAAATGGCCAGCTGACAAAAATTTTATTTCTCAAAATTTCACCAAATTACCTATCGTCATGTAATGAAGAAAACAGGTGTGATTAATTTGTTGTTTAAATTATTCTGGTGTACTTGTGTCTAATGTGGTACTTGTTATTAATTAGGATTGACAATTTTATATTTGTTATTTTTATTATATTGTCTCATGCATAATAAGCTAATGAAAAATATATATATATATATATATATATAATATATCATATATATTATATAATATATATATATATTATTTTATATATATTATAATATTATATATATATACTATACTAAATAGTGAGAATAACCTTTGCAGCACGCGAGCAGAGCGCTCGTCTATATTCATATATATCAGTGAGTATAGTACGTTATATATCATGATATATTATATATATAGTATATCTATATATATATATTCTTATATATATATATATAATATATATATATATAAAATATATATTACTATTAGTCAAATAAGACAAAAGTGTACTAGTTGTAAGTATACAAATATGGCTAGAAGAATATATTTTTTTATTTTTTTAAATTTAATTAATTTTTCCTGTTTTTATTTATCTGTTACTTCTTTCTTCATGACCTGTTCAATTTTATTGTTTGCGTTTCTTGTAAAAATTTTGCCTTAATGTTATTTCCTTAATATAGCGGTGTTTCATATACGAGCAAACAAATACACATACCAAGATACACATAAAGATATATATAACGCGCATAAATAAAATAGCATACATACATACATATAAATATCTAATACAGGTAAGACAGTCACATAGTTTTCCTCTGTCATTTCTTTTGCTGTTTCTGCTATGGCTTTGACAAACCCACAAACCCGCAACAACCCCCCCCCACAAACCCACAGGACTCTTCTCCCCTCCTGAAAATTTGCTTTATTTTGTTTAATTATTTCCAGTTTTTTGAAACAAATTTTGCATTGAATGCGTTGCGAAATTCGTGTTTTCCGGCCATGTGTTCGTTACTTGATTTATTTTTATGCGTTTTTGATAGTTTATATTGTAAAATTAGCCGATGATGCTAGACCATGACACACTTCACATAAGTAAATAATCTATCAGATTAAAAGTGAAGAAGATAATAATAATAATAATAATAATAATATATAATAATAATAATAATTACATAATAATAATAATAATAAAATTGAGAGATTAGGGTAATAACTCCCCCAAAATATTCGTTTTGACTAATTAAAGCATAATTGAGAGGGATTCATAATAAAATAATATTGATAATAATAATGATAATATTAAAAATAATAATAATAATAGATAATAATAATGTAACTACTACTACTACTACACTACTACTACTACTACTACTGACTACTACTACTACTAATTTACGAAAATAAAATAATAATAATAAATAAGATATCAATATAAATAATAATAATAATAATAATAATAATAATAATATATAATAATAAGCATTCATAATAATATAGATGTAAGCTTCTACTACTTATTCGACTACTATATGACTACTACTGAGCTACTTACTACTACACTCAACTAATAATAATAATAATAATATGAATAATCATTTAAATCATAATAATATGAATAATAATAATTAATAATCACTAATAATAGTAAAAAGAAATATCGAAAAATTTAGTGAATAATTATAAAATTAATCAAATAAAAATTTTAGGTATTAATATAATAATTAAGTAATAATTAAAATAATAATAATAATAATAATAAAATAATACGTAAGAACTAATGAATAATTAACAATAATAATACATAAATATTAACGAAAAAAGATAAACAAGGTAACAAGCAAGAAAAAATATTTTATTCATTATATATATTATATAATTTATTATAATATAAATATATATAATATATATACTTATATATTATAATATATAATAATATATACTATAATATATATAATATACTGATATATATATATATATATATATATATATATATATATATATATATATATATACGAGTCTATATGTTTAAAAAAAATAAAAACAGAAAAGGAGGTAAGCTTTTCTGAGAATTTATACTGGAATAACTGCAAATTTCAAACCTTTTATTAAATATTTCAATGCCTTTAAAATTTTTCATCTAATCAAACTACTCTTACTATCAACTATTTACTTACTACCTACTTACTATCTATTGTTCACTTAGTTCCTACTAACTACCTACTTACTATCTATTATTTACTTAGTTCCTACTTACTATCTATCATTTACTTAATTCCTACTTACAACCTACTTACTATCTAGTATTTACTTAGTACCTACTTACTCTCTATTATTTACTTAATACCTACTTACTATCTACTATATTTACTCTTGCAATGATTGATCGTATTTACCCAAGTTATCAATGTAATAATAATAATATATTAATAGAGCTCTTATATATTGAAGTGACAATGTCAAATTATTCAATCATTTATTCTACAGCATTGATAACAGCAATAACTACTGCTGCTACTACTATTGCAGCTATTACTACTACTATTATTATCATTGTTAATAATAATAATAATAATGGAATAAGTAATAATAATAATAAGTAGATAATATTAAGTAGATAATGAATAATACAAATACTGTAATAAATCATCAGAAGCTGTTAATATTGCCTATTAACTGCATTAATAATAAATAATGACTACTTCATATGAGATAATAATAATAATAATAATGGAATTATATAATAATAATAATAATGAATAATGAAAATAATAATAGGATAATAATAATAATAATAATAATAATGAAATACATGATTTCTTAAGGTTTCGTCAATTAACTTTCCTAACATTTGTCATCAAGCTTTTTCAGAACAAGTTCTAGAATAAAATAAACATTGACAGTCGCTTTTAAATAGAAACGAACTTTCGTAACTTACGTTGGTCATTTTACAAGGGATTTGACGTTTTTTTAATAACGAAGCTTAATTTTCAAACGTTAAATTTTTTCATAAAGTGAAGTCCAAAATTAGTATGTAATTTAATTTAAAAATTTTAAGTATTGGCTATATGTATTTATGAAGTTACATTTTTGAGATCAAAGGTATCACTACTAAGTTTATTTCAGAATTAAGAATAACGTATTCTAGGTTTTTTGCCTCTCTCTCTCTCTGCTCTGTCTCTCCTCTCTCTCTGTCTCTCTCTCTAACGATCTCGTCTCGTCTCTCTCTCTTCTCGCGATCTCGTCCTCTCTCTCTCGTCTGCTCGGCGTCTCTCTTCGTCGGTCTCTCTCAAATAAAAATATGTAGGTAATTGCAAATCGCATTGGTCAGTTTCATGGATATTGTTATTGTTAACGCAATTTGAAAATAGTGTTGGAAGGTATTTTAGAAACCGGAGAAATCAATGGCGTAAGAGTTACAAGATTCAATGACAATCTGGTCGTGTGTGAACTTTTCGTAAAATCAATAGATAATAATCAATAATAATGAGATAATATCGGAAACTTTGTGTTTCCTAAATCGACATACGAGTGTAATGAATAATGCATTAATTAATAAAGTTAATAATAATACAGATAATTAGAGGGATAATTTGGGATATGAATTAACAAACGAAATATTCGCTTACGGTAAAAATGACCAGCAACAACAACCACATAGACAATACTGTCAACGGGACCAATAATACTTGTTGGAATACAGGACAATAACAATGTAGAATAATAAGTAATAAAACAATCCTAATAATTTATTGTAACACGCAGGATAATAATGAGATAATAGATAATAAATAGATCATGAATGATAATAATGTAATGATAATAATAATAATAATAAATTAGATCAATATGATATAATAATTTAAAGATTAGAAATAGATGGGAATAATGAATGAATACTAGAATCAATAATATCGAACGGAAAAAATCTTAAATGGCAGTTGAGAACAGACCTTATTACAGGAGATTGTGCAGAACAGTTACCAAAGATATTATTTGTTAAACTGAATTTTCTGCTCGGGTGACCAGTACATCCTTTTTAGACGATGCGTCATTTATTACAGTGCATCAATTAATAATTTCAAAATTATAATATAATATGTAATTATAAGGAAAGGTATAGCGCAAAACATCGAATAATAATATAAATAAAATTACAACAATAAAACAGCAACACACCATCGTTATAAATAAATAATAATGAATAATGATAATGAATAATAATAATAATTATAATCAATAATAATAATGAATGAGATATTAATGGTGCTGCAGAGCAACAATAATAATAATGTATCATAATAATATAATAGATAAATAATAATATAATTAATAATATAATAATAGGATATAATAATAATAATATATATAATAAGTATAATAAATGAATAAAAATTATAGATAATAAAGTATGATTATTATTATAATTAATAATGTCATAAATGAATTAATAATAATAATCATGAATAATAATAATAATAATAATGGATAATGAATAAATAATAATAGATGGTAATAAGCATAATACGATAATGATAATATAATAATAGATAATAACAATAACAAGAACAACAACACCAACAACAACAACAAACAACAACACAACAACAACAAAACAACAACAACAACAAACAATAATATAATGATGAATAATAATAATGGAATATAATAATAATCATAATGAATAATAATAATCAGATGATAATTAATGCATGAATAATAATAATCTGAATAATAATAATGATGCAGTAGAGTTAAAACAATAACAAAAACAACAAATATCAATAATAATAATAATATATAATAATAATAATAATAATGATAGTATAATAATCATAATAATAGATAATAACATAATATAATAGCTATAATAATAAAAATAATAATAATAATATAATAAAGTAATATGAATAATAATATGAATAATAATGATAATAATAATCAAGTTAGATAATAATAATGAATAATAATAATAAATATAATGAAGAGAAAAGTAATAATAATGATAAATAATAATAATAATAAATGAGAAATAATAGATAATAATAATATAATAATAATAATAATAAATAATACAAAATAATAATAAAAGGCAAAAATAAAATGTTGAAAACAAAAATAATAATAATAGATAAGAATAAGTATGAATAATAAATAATAAAAATAATAATAATAATGTAATATGAATAGATAATATGAATAGATAATAATAATGATGAATAATAGTAATAATAAATAATATATAATTGATAATAATAATAAAGTATAATAATAAGTAATGCATTGGATGAGTCAGATACGAATGGAATTAATAAGTGAAATGCAATAATAATTAATGATCCTTTATGATGAAGATTGTAAATTTTGACAATAAAAAGTATGAAAAAGTTTTAATAATGAAACGAAGTACAGGTAATAAAGGTATAGATACATTCAACACCGAATGTAAGGAGTTAATGAAAAGAATTGGAATATATAAAGATATGTGATGACTGTACTTGGACGCGGCGACGGGTTTGTGCCGGTGTGAGTGGGGGCCGGGGTTTTGGTGGGGTGGCGGGCGGGTACGGGGGGGCCGCGGCTGTCGGAGTAGGGCGGTGGCCGGGCGCCGGACACTACTACTGATACTACTATAGTTTTTGCACTAGATAATAGATAATATATGAATAGATAATGAATAATATAAATGAGATGCGAATGCGTAATGAATGGAATATAAGGTGAATTCGATATCATACTAGTTGTCTTGATCGATATAATATTTGAATGGTTTAGTATAATTTGGTAAGATGAAGGTCGCTGCAGTATGTTGCTGTGTGATAGAAGTGTTTTTTAGAGATAAGATCGGTTGTTTCGAAATTTCTTGGAGTTTTTATGTCCTTCATTCGTGGACACTCAGCGGATTTGGTGTAATGATGGTATTTGCCTTTGCCAAGTGTGAAAAAGGAATTTTGGAACTACGGTAAAAATTGGTGTCCCCTCGACAGTTTCGTTCGTGTGCTTGTCGATGTTAGAGAGAGAGTTTCCGTTGGTTGCTTTTGGATTTACTGGAGATTTAAGATATGTTGGTGTTTTGTTACAGTTGAGGGAAATTGCAGAACAATCCTGAAAGTCTTCGTCAAAAGGATTATTTAATATCATTATGACTAAGTATATATATAGGTATAATATATATATATGAGTATTATTATATAGGAGTATAGTATAGTATATAATATATTATAGTATAGTATAGTATCCCGTAAGATTTTAGGTACAGTAATGAGATCCTTGGGGAGGAGTAAAGTGTTTTATCTTAGTAGTTAAGTTTTGAGAATGAAATTACCGGTTGTAATGTTCGTGAGTTTACTGGGATGTTGGTAACAAAGACTGCAACTAGACGTGCAATCCCGATATTGGCGAGACAAGAGGAGAGTACGGTGAAGGAATAGACAATTCTTAAAAACTACTTGGGTAAAACAGTTTTTTTTTTTTGTTTATTAGGAAGATACTGTTAGCACGAGTGATGTCCCTTGTAGGGATGAATTGCTTATCCATATATCTGCTCTAACTTTACATTTAAAGTAATAATAATAATATAAGATGAAATAACCAAGTAATAGAAATATATAATTAATAAATATAAAATAGATATAATAAGAATAATAGATAGATGAAATAATAATGAATAATGATGATATACATAATAATGATACATTGTGGTACAGTGGATGATAGAAACTGGGTTAATAATGATTCAAACGCCACATCACACTACACCACGCACACACACACCACACACCACACACACACACACACAACAACACAACACATCATGAATAGTATAATATAGGATATAGTACTATAATATATATCGATATATACTATATAAGTACATATCTATATATTATGGATGTAGTATATATAGTAGTATGATAGTAGTATATATACAGTGGATATATTAGTATATAAGTATATAGTAATCATATATATATAAGTAATGATATATAGTACTTAGTATTATATAAGTAGTATTATCAGTATATTATATATATATGAATATCTTATTATAAAAAATATATAGTATAGATGATGATAAATAATTAATGCTTCCCTGATTAGTTAGTATATAATGATATGATATATATATAAGTATATAGTATATAAGTACCATAGTATATCTGATCTAGTATGATATGTATATATACGTATATATATGATATAATATACATATTATAGTAGCATTATTTTAGCTTATAATATTCGTCTGTGTAGTAGTATAGTATAATAGTTAGTATATATTAGTAGCTATAGTTATATATATATATATATAGTATATAGTAATATATAATATAAAATTAGTAAGAGTGATATATATATAGTAATATATATGATAATATATTGATATATATTATATTATAATATAATAATATATATATATATAGGTTAGATATGGTCCTTTGTAATATAACTATAGTAGTAGTATAGTAATAGTAATTATTATTATATCAGATTTTGAATATCTAGTTATAGGATATATGATTCTGATATTATAGTATATATTAGGTATAGATATAGTGATAAAGTTTAGTATTATATACGGTATAGTATTAGATGTGATGATTTATAAAGTATAGTAATGAATGAATATGAATGATTGAATTATATATAGTATATACTGTATAATATAAAGAATACTGATATCAATCACTCATTCACGCATTTTATAGTATTCTTTATACTTCTAGCATATGTATAGGCTGATATCGTATAAGATTATATAGGTAGATCTAAGTATAAGTGCATGATAGTAATATAGTATATATAGTATATATAATATTAGGTAGTGATATATTAGTATATTCATATATGATGATATACTAGGCTTTGGTAGATGGGAGAGTTTGATGTCAATATCGGAGCAGCGGTTGAATATGGGCAGGTGTGAGAGGGTTCTTCGACTCGTCGTTGTTTCTGCCATCTACAGGGAAGTGAATGACTTTTGAAGTCATATGCGCTGTCTGAGGGTAAGGTATCTCCTACAGTTTGGGATGTAGGGATATCCTTACTCGCTCAGGATGCGGTAGGTGATCCCTAACGTTGTGCATGGTAGGGGCATACCGTACCTCTCGGAAGGAGGGGTAAGGTACGTCCTACAGCTGCGAGTGTAGGATCGCTGACATCCCGAAAAGAGGGTAGTTGCCCTCACGATTGATCATAGGGACCTACCCTCAGAAGGGGGGGGTGAAGGTATCTCCTACAATGTTGAGATTGGTGTAGAGTTGGGCTTTCACAATGCGTGTTAATGACGTTTCTGGAAGAATCCTGCAGAATTGTGAGGCACAACGTGTTGTCGACCCGTGTAGGAGTTGAGCAAATGTAGAACGTCTTCGAAATTTTAAATGTGTTGATAGAAAGATGAGTCGAATTTACTGTCATACGGAAACCAAAAAAATACGCAGGTCTAACCCGTGCCATATACGATTTTCGGTTATTAATTATTATTGTGTTAGGTTTCTTGATTATGATGTAGATTTGATTATTAGTATATCTAATTCATTGAGTGATTGATAAAAAAGTTGAGTCGAGCTTTAAAAGGGTGCCTGGGGAGGTACGCGATCATTGTTGGTGCTGTAAGAAAAGTGGGCATTATCAGGAGAGATAAACTCGGGCAAAGACCAGCTAGTGAACTCCTCGACAAATTTCCAAGGTGATACGAGGTCTGTTGGGAAAGTAGTGCCGGCGCGATGGCGTGTCGAGGAACATAAAGTGTGAAGAGGTTCCAGTTGTTTAATCATCTTCAGAAACTGAGAGACGCTGTGTGGTTCAACTCGGCTTAATTCGATCTGTTTGGCGGAATTAATGAAGACAAGTTCTCGTGGTGCCCGGCTATATATGAAATGGATACTATATACTATATATATATGATATATATATATTATATATAGGATGATCAGTATATAGGTAGATAAGTAGACGGAATGTTCGATGTAGTTAGGTGATATATTTATGACTATATATAGATGTAAGTATAGAATTCCCTTAGTAACTACTTGGGAACGTAGGTGTGAATTGTTGGTAAATGCTAGATGTTTAACTACTTTTGACTTTTGTGTATTATAGATCCAGTTCTCCCGAAGTGTGTTAAATTAGATGAAGTGATTCGATGCTGAATAGTATTATCTATATATTAGTATACTATATGTAGTCATGGAGATAAGTATGATAGTAATAATTTATATCATATATATTAGTAGGTATGATAACGTAAGAAATTAATATAACTATATATGATGGATATAATTTTTTTATTGGTATAAAGTATTATATATATATATATCATATATTAAGTGTAGTATATATATAATATATATTAGTAATAGTAGTTATAATAGTAAGTCTATATATATATAAATGATATAGTATATTATAATACTATATAAATAAGATATATAGGTATCATATAGATAATATAGTATCTAATGTATATATATGATAATATATATATATATAGGATATATATGATAGTATAAAGGATATATATAATATATATGATTATGTAGGATTATAAGATGATAATTAGATCTGTATAAACCACAATTTTAGATTAAAAGGGTGTATATTTAACAAATACGGCAAAGCTAAGGCTTAAAAAGGCGACTGGTGCTAACGCTTCGTTCAAGAGTAATGAGAGTAATGTACAAAATCTGAACGCGTCCAGGGCGTAATCTGCGTTGTTTCGCATGCGGTCACGATTTCGCAGAGCAAATCTGTGATAATAGGGGGAAAACTTAAAGAGGAGCACACCTTTGTTCGAGAACTTGAAAATTCAAAATCGCAACGATGCATAGAAAAGATGTAACACCATAGGCGAACGGCAGATTCAGTGACCGTGCAGATGAGGTAACAAAGAGTCCGACAATACTTAATTTTGAAAGATGTCCATCCTTCATTGACCGTCTAAGATCAAGAACTAACTTAGGTAGAGCACTTATAGAAGCTCGTTATTGGATCAACAATTATTGCTAATAACTGATGAAATCCATCAGGAGTTTTTTTGTGAACTTTGGGAAAACCACCATTGAAGATTTATTGTGAATCGAAGCGTTCAATAGAAAATGGCTGTGTCCTCATCCGCTACACCAGCAAGTATCGCCTCCAATGACATTGAAACCATAGGAGAATAACATATACGTTTTAGAGGTTTGCTGGTTTTTTGATTGTATTTCCTTGTGCTTGTGCCCGATACTTGGCTCTCTCATTGTAGTCTTAGAAAATTTTGAAAAGACAATTCATGTCTTCTTGCTCTGGAAGAGAGGGCGCCAGCAGTTAGTTGTTGGAACGGGAGAACGGTTAGCGACATCAAATAATTCAGCAATTGGTGGAAGTGAATTTATGAAAAAAAGCCTACTATGTATGGCTTTTGTTGAATGTGAAAAATAGCATTTTATACAGTCTTTTTATTATAATTTCGGAGTTCGAGTGTTTGTAGTAGTACTCCTCTATAAATAAGAGTATATATAATATATAGTTAGTGCATATATATGAAGTATATATATAGTCAGTGATATAAATATCAAAGTATAAATATCATAGTATAAATATAATGAAAGATTATATATATCTACTATATAATATGATATATATAATAAGTGTTGATGATATCGGTAGGTTATTTCGGCCTAGTTTGGTAAAAATAAGCCGAATTTATAAGATGCGTCCCTCTTTGTAATATTAAGGAAAGAATAAGAGGCCCATCCGGAAAATTAACTGGATGGCTCTGTTTCCCACCTGGTCATTTCCATTTGTGTCAACGGCTGAGCGAAAATAATCTTTAAGTAATTAGGAATACTTCCGCGCAAGGGTCAAGATACAGAGGCACCGACGACGCACCACACAGGTACGATTATTAATAATAGTATAAATATACGTATATAGGTGCTGGAAGGAAATCTAGTCAATCATCGGGCCGATGATATTATGAAGTAGAAATGCTATATCTGATTTGAGTGTGTGTATATAGTGATGGTTTAAGTCGTATGTTTAGTATATATAAGTATAAATATATAGTGTATATATCGTCTCGGGCTGGGCCAACCAGACTGGGTGTCTTTTCATGTGGGCAGTGATGTGAACTTGCGGGAATGAACCATAAGCGCCACAAAAGTCATGTCCTGGAGAGTAAGGGTGCCTTGGGGACAGAGTTGAAAGCACCTTTCTTTGCCATAAACTGTCCCAAGATCCGGAAAGCGACGGAAGTGAAGGCCGGAGCGTTTCGGTGCAATGGCAGGTTTTCAGTTGTATGTTGTCTGCACGATCCCGTCGTTTATCGACGAAACTTTGCGATCTACAGAGGATGTGCGGGGGAGCTTGGTCAACGATGCAGGACTGCTGTGTAGAATACTGTTGTCCTGTCAGCATGCTATGTCGTGATGCATTCGAGTGCCACGAGAATCGAGGCCGAAACGACAATAATCCATGTTCCTTGGATGTTCATTTGTTCCATCTGTCTCAGTTGTTTTTGGATTAAAATGGCTCCGACGTGGACTTTGGTGTTCTGGGTGTGTACGCACATACGACCCGAGGTGTTCATCTGCCAGGTTATCAAAGGTTTTTGAGTGTGTGAAGCGGAATTGCTGTATCTCTTGTTGGACGCCTGTTGTACAGACTAGTCCTTGGTACGGGACGCGCGTTCGCTGGCCGGCCGCACCTCCGCTGTGTCGGCCGTCCGGGACCCCGGTGGCCCCAAATCTGAAATTCTCTGTGTTCCTTTCGAAGAACAAGTTTTGCGCACAAAAAATTTTCGCTGCCAACCTCGGATTGATTGACGGCCTTCCTGTACGAGTGATCAGCTCCCAGATGACGAGTGCGGTCATTCTTTTATAACAGGCCTGTCACCAGTTATCTAGCTATTGGGGATAACGCCCGCCTTATGCATCAAGTCACCAGAAAGCCGTGTTGAACTCGTTTGGCGAATTGTTTCGGCCTGCGTATCGAAAAGCCAAGTGTTCCTGGGGCAAGAATTTGATGCTGTATCTTGTGCTCAACAACTGGGGCCGTCATCGATCGATTGCAAAAATAGAAGTAAAGAGTCCCGACATTCCAGACACTAACAAACTCCGCTGCTCTCACTAAACATTAAGACTGGACCCTGACGTTTTCTCCAGGCAACCCTGCCGAAACTGCCTGCGAGAGCGACCATATTTCCCTGCACCTGTCCACTGGGTCAGTGCCTTGCTGCCTAACCTCAATGATTAGCTTTCCAGGAAGGGCTCAAGGTCGGGATACTGTGTTAAGACAGACCTCGTAAGTTTTTCGTTGTACGGGGATAAGGCGTGCTGTCAAAAGCTTAGTAAAAGACATGAAATTTGGAGAAAAGAAACTGACCAAGTGTTTACCATCAGTTAAGCCTGAGGAAATCAAACTACGTCCATGATGAAACTGGTGACACGGGTCCTGGCATGTACATCTCCCGTGTAACGAAAAGATTCAAAATTTGAATCATCCGACTTTTCATAGATGCATAAGTCGTTTGAACTTGGATAGGTATCGAGGGTTGGAACGTGGCGTTCCGGTTGAAATATAGATGGTGAGCCAGTTTCCAACGTTAAAAAGCTGGACCGCCCAACTCTGTCCACTGGCGGCGTGTGTCCTTAGAATTACAACCAGACCTGGTTGACGGTCCTACATCTGGAGCCGCCCTGGCGACTCTCCGGCTAGGCGAATTGGAATCGACTTCAAGAAATTTTGACGAGACGACTCAGATAAAGCACGCGCAAAGTGTTTAAGGCCTATCTCGAACAAAACCGGGACCATTTGCTTCAGCTCGCACGCGTTCAAGCTAAAATGGCTTAATTAGTTATATAGGGTGTCCTTAGTCTGCCCCCATCGTCAATCCGAAAGCGAAAATAGCTGATTAGTGTTTATGGTTCGTTAGTGGCAGCAAGAACGCAGCGAACCGAACGGCTTCCTAGACTGCATACCAAGCAATTATTTGTCAGGGACAATTTGTCCGGATTGAAAGGGCTGGTTTGTCACTTAAGCTGATGAGGTTGCCGGTCTTCATCGAATACAGATTTTTCCAATGCCTTCCAAACGAGATCTTTCCATAAATTTCAGCAAAAAAACTTCCTTTACAAACCGTTTCGCCATCGGTTTAAAAGAACAGAAGTGATTATGTTGTTGTTGCACGGATGGATGGCAAATCCTGCCACTTCAAGGGAAACCCCAGGAAAGGCTCTGGGAAGAGAAGCATAAGGACCACATGTTGGATCGGGCCGATTTCAAATACACAAAAGACGCGTACGTCAATCGCGGTAGATTTAAAACCTCCCGCACTCACCCCATCTGCCGAAGACACTATTGTTGTGAGAGCCGTCTCAGTTAGAGCCTAGCACGTCAGAATTTGCAAGTCTCCTAATTTCTGCTTTTAGCCAATCCTACGGCTGTGTTCTTTAGACGGTCCTTTTCCCCAGGTGGTTCCAGCAAAAGCGCAATGTCGTTGACCAAGTACACCGTTTCCCCCAAGT
>JABUQX010029547.1:0-5000 GCA_015478945.1 Trachelipus rathkii
GGAGAGAGATAGTCGGGAGAGATTCCAAGTTTAATCTAAATCGTGTCACGTCAACCGCCGTTAGCGTTAATTTTAAGGAATTAGAATTAAATTAAGTGTTTTTAAGTGATATTTATTTTAAGTAAATTGTGACTGTTAAAGACAGAAACCTAATATGCCTGATAGTGCTTGTGAAAGGCGCTTAAATAACATATGGTGCATCACACTACTAATTGTAAATTTGGGCCGCACAATCGAGTTGTTCTATTTTGAGTGGAATAAATTAAGAATAAAATTAGTTTTCAAGTTTTTTTAAATCAGTTTATGAATATTGTTGGAAATAACCCTAAACTTAATGATTCTGTTAAATTTATGTACCTTTTAAGTTTTTTGAGGGACTATCCTTTAAGTATTGTCTCACATTTATCAATCATACCTGAACATTATAAAGTAGCATTAGAATTGTTGAAAGCTGAATATTTGGATGTAACAACTATAACAAATGACTTGTTTGCCTCTTTGATAGCTATTAATATAGAATCCAAATATGATAAAGATTTTTTATCCTTAAAAAATGCATTAAATAAAATCAGGGCAATTATTTATGATCTAAAGGTGCATAAATTGGATTTTACAATCTCAAAGAGTCCAGGCTGTTGTTTGTTGTCACATATAGTAGTAAAAAAGCTACCTAAAGTATTTTTGAAGGACCTGATAAGAAAAGTAGGGCACAATTATCCTGATATTAATGAAATTCTTGACAATTATCAGGATATAGTTAAAACCTTAATTAGTACTAGTTCTTCCTCAGAAAGAACTGTAAGTGCCAAACTCAAAAGCAAAAATACACTTGTTACTACTCAAAAAGAAAAAACATCTCAAAATAATGCTACAAGTAAACAACATTCTTTGGCAAATTTTCAAACCTCGAGTAAAGTAAAAGAGGTTGAAAAAAAGTGTAAATTATGTTCTGGGCCTCATTCTTTAGGACTTTGTCCTGTGTATAGCAATTTTGAAGGCAGAATTAATAGAGTAAAAGAGTTGGGGTTATGCGAAAAGTGTGCTGGCAATCATCCACAAGCACAATGTTTTGGTAATAATAATAAAATGAGGTTTCCGTGTAAATGTGGAAGTAGATCACACACACAACCATTGTGTAATGTTAATAATAGTGAGGTGGTAAATACAACGACCAATCATTGCATAACTTTTCATCAAAGTTTAGAGAATGAATATATTCCGCCTACCACTTCTTTAAATATGGTTTTCAATGGTAAAGAAAAGGCTTTCAGATGTTTAATCGATACAGCTTCAAGTAGGTCTTATATATCAAGAGAAGCTGCTGAAAAGCTAATAACTAATATAAATAGTCTTCCTATAATAGAATATGAGGTTCAAACTTTCATTGGTTCTAAAATTAAAAAGTTTCATCAAACATTAATTGGTGTAAGAGTTTTTAAAAGAATAGTTTTCATTCCTTTTCTTATAGATGATGAATTAAATATAAATTATAAAGTAGATGGCATTTCAGATGTTATAAATAATATGAAACGTAATGGTTTAAATTTTGCAGACAATAATTTTAATAATCCTAATGTAAATAGTCATATTAAAATAGATGTTTTGCTTGGAATAGAAATAATAGACTTGTTTCCATCCTTTCAGACTGTAACTTTTGCAAGTGGTCATTGTTTGCATATTGGCAATAATAAATTAATTCCAATAGGTAATATTTATAATTTTTTAAGTAGAGAACAAATTGTACCAGAAAAAGTAATAAAGTTAGTAATTTCATAACTCAGTCAAAAGTTGAAACAAATAATGCCATAATTCCTAAAAATGATTCTAAATGTAATAACAGAAGGCTGAATACACAAGTGTATTTCGTGTTAGAACCATCCAAAAGTTATTTTAACCCCATTGAGCAATTTATTGATTCAGATATTGACAATGGTTTGGAAAATCTGTTTAGCCTGGAATCTTTAGGTATCAAGCAGGACGAAGACATTCTGAACACTGTAGATAAATGTCAAGTGCAATTATTTAATCAGAATATGATTTTCAAAGACAACCATTATCATGTAAGCCTTCCTTGGTATGAAGACAAAATAGAATTAGTTCCTAATAATTTTAAAATATCTTTAAATATAGCTAATAGAGTGTTTAATAAATTAACTCAAAATAATTTAATAAGTAAATACAATAAGGTTTTTGAAGATCAATTGAATGATAGAATAATTGAAAAAGTAAATATAAATTTTAATGATGCTTCAGATATTAGTAAATATAAATTCATTCCTCATCGACCTATAATAAGGCAAACGGAACAAGTAACCACTAAAATAAGACCAGTTTTTAATTGTTCCCTTAAAAGTAATAAAACTCTTCCATCTCTGAATGAAGCAGCTTACAGTGGCTATGACCTTATGAATTCACTTTTAAAACTACTACTTGTGTTCCGACCGAATGTACTGTGTGATAAGCGCATGTAAAAACAGGAGTTTTTGATGATAAAGGTTAAAAAGATGAAGTGTGAACATGAATAGGTTTCTACTTCTTGTGGTTTATAACGGGCAACTAGAAGCTAATAGGTACCCTTACTTTAATATTTGGTTTACATGCTTCCCCATTTTATCTTGCATTATATAATGAAATATCATGCTTCTAAGTATCCACATGATAAATGTACTGAAATATTATCCTCAGGCTTCTATGTGGATAATTTAATATTTACAAGCATGCAAGAAGAAAGTGAGATAGTAGGTATATATCATCAATGTAAGAAACGAATGGAAGAAGGGGGTTTTATCTTGAGATCTTGGAATAGCAACTCGGATGCTTTGCGTGTTAAGTTCAAGGAAGAAAACTCCTTTGTAGAGCATTCTAGTTGTTATGAAAAGATCTTGGGATATAGTTTCAATGTAGTGACTGACTGTGTGCATATCAATAAAGTAGAATATCTGGAGAGTATTTCGACCAAGCGTCAATTGTTGTCTGAGATTTCCAAGCTTTTTGATCCTCTCAACTTTGCTCTCCCTATTTTGGTTAGGGGTAAATTGTTGATGAGACAAGTGTGGCAGCATAATTTGGCTTGGGATGAAAGAGTGCCTGATGAGATACTAAAAGAGTGGTATAAACTACGCAATAACTGTGAACATCTGGATACGATTGCAATACCTAGGAGGGCTCTTTCTGAAGGGAATAAGTATGGCTTGCATCTTTTTTGTGACAGTTCTGATAGTGTTTATGGTTTTGTATGTTATGGAGTGGATGATAATAACAAAAGCTCCTTTATATTTGCTAAAGCCAAGGTAGCTCCTGCCAATAGGCCTAGGGAGTTAAGTATCCCTTCCCTGGAGCTAATGGGGGTTATTTTGGCCTTAAAATGCTTACCCAATATTCTGGAAGCATACAGTAATATTTATTTTGAATTCATTAATATTGCCGTGGATTCACAAGTAGTTTTGAGCTGGTTATTAACCAGACAAACCAAAGTAAAATCTAAGTTTTTAAAAAATAGAATAAATGAAATGGACGGCTTAATTACTTCCATCAGTAAGAAGTACAAAGTAAATGTGTACTATAAATATGTAAATACAGCAGAAAACCCTGGTGATTTTTTAACTAGGGGTTTAACTTTTAAAAAATACAAAGAAATATTTGCTCTGTGGTATCATGGTCCTGTTTGGCTCACCAATAATTTGGATAGTTGGCCAAGGTATCCATTGTTGAGTGTACCACAAGAATCTTTACCTTTATTAATGATAAATGTAAATATATCAGTCAGTACATGTATTAGTATTTTAGATGTAAGTAAATATTCAAGTTATAGAAAAGTCCTAAGAATCACTGCCTGGATTTTTAAATGGCTTAGTAAAATTAAAGTAAATGTTGATTACCAACAAAAATCAGTAAGGTATTGGCTTAAAATAAATCAAATTCAATCCTTTGCTAATGAAATTAATTTTTTAAATGAATATAAACAGAAGGTAAAAGTAACTTCCTTGAAAGACTCAGAAATTCCTCCCTTGGTTTTGAACTTAAATCTTTTCCTTGACGAGAAAGGCTTTTTGAGAAGTAAGGGCAGGATTAATAAGGCTCTTCTTATTAGCTATGAACAAGCTAATCCTATATTAATGGGAAGAAATCATGGCTTTACATTGCTATTTATAAAATATGCCCATGAGCAAGTAAAGCACCTTGGCATTGGTACTACTCTTAATTACATCAGAAATCAAGGTGTGTGGATACCTAAGGGTAGAGCTGCAGTAAGATCTGTTTTATTAGAGTGCATTACATGCAAGAAGTACAATGCTCTTTCTTACAGGTACCCACGTTTCACTGACATACCTAGAACACACATGAATCTCATAAAACCTTACCAACACACAGGTATTGATTTCACCTCTCATGTATATGTCAAAAACAACACCTCAAAGTTAGAGAAAATGTACATCTTAATTTTCACTTGCTTAAACATCAGAGCTGTACACTTAGAACTAGTACCCTCTATGAACACCTCTGACTTTCTGTTAGCCTTTAAAAGGTTTTGTAACAAATTTACTATACCATCGTACATATATAGTGACAATGCATTATATTTTAATAAAGGGTGCAATATAATAGAAGAGTCCTTTAATACCAATGCTTTCAAGGAGGAGTTTGATAAAAATCAGATCAAACATGTAAAAATTAACCTCTTTTCTCCATGGCAAGGCAGCCATTGGGAAAGGTTAATAAAAGTTATGAAACAGTGTCTGTATAAAGCTGTTGGAAAGAGTAAAGTAACCTATTTTGAACTTCTTACCACTCTATCTGACATAGAAAATGCCATCAATTCCAGACCCCTAACCTATAGAGCTGGTACCTCTGAGTTGGAGGCAATAACGCCCAATTGTTTTTTGAAAGTAATGTTTAATAGTAATTTAATATTTAAAAGTAATTTTGATATAGAATATCAGATGGGCAGTGCACCCAACAAGGAGGTACTGGATTCTACCCTTATAAAACAAAATGAACTC
>JABUQX010029547.1:10000-22500 GCA_015478945.1 Trachelipus rathkii
GTCCATGGTTAATCACATATTTACATTTCTTCTGCCCCATTTTAAAATTTGAAGCTCCGCACTATCTGGAAACATTAATTTAAATGTTTCCCCTAAATGCTTTAGAAATGAGTTTAAAAGATATTTTATAGTTTAGCCTTGCATGCCCATAGTATTTCAATTCTTGTAACATCATCTTTCAATGCAAAAAACAAAACTGATAGATAAACTGGTTTTGGTTAGTTATTAATAAAATACTCAGGGTCATTTACAATCAGTTAAGTATGATTAGAAGTTGATGGAATGGCATAGTTTTCAGTGCACACACTTTCAGTAATATTTGTATTAGAACACGTAACAAAAAAGTTTTTCAATGATGGTTGGTCCTTCTGACTTTCGATTATATTCAAATATTTTCCCTCTTGAATGGGAAACTACGGCTTGGCGTCCCATGTTAGATAGACCAAAGTTCTTTTCCATATAACTTACAGTATTGCTTGGAACTATCAGGCCTCTTTAACCAATCACCGGATTAAAACTGTGGGTCAGTTTGACATCCACCCACTGGTTATTAAAAGTTAATTTTTTGTTTGTTTTGAAGTCATTTTATAAATTAAATAATAAAAAACCCTCAAACACTGCACAAAAAATCTAAAATCACTTCGTCAAACCTAAAAAAAAAAATCACCTCATAGTATAAATCCCTAAAAAGAAAGATATAAACAGATTACGTCATAAGTCATAGTCTAAAACACATCCATATACCAATCACCTTCAATCGGAAGGATGAACTTGGAACAACCTCTACGGACAGAATAGGAAGAATAGTAGGTAATAGTGAACTAAAAATAGAAAGAAACAGGATAGAAATAGATTTATGGAATGTCATTCCTCGCCCATTCTTTTCATTCACTTATCAAATAAATCTCTCATTCCACAATTATACAGGAAGGAAAATAAATATATCAAAAATATTAAATTGGCCATAGATTCGAGTCTTCAATCGTTTTGAAATTTTAAAATTTCCCTGACTTTCAACATATCTTAAAACGTTTTCTTGACTTTCCAGAGTGTGAACCCTGTATTTAATATATAGAAGCAATAAACACAAAAGTTAAAAGTTATAGGCAATTTAAATTTTAGGGAAGGCTGAGACCCTACTTATCAGATATTGAAAAAAGAAATTTCTATATAGGACTATATAGCCTATATCAGAGCAGTATAATAAAATTTTTATTCTATGGTTTGTAAAAAATTTATTTGCAAAAACTTTTTACTTTAGATACGTAACTTTTATCTATACAATTGAATTATAGATAATCATACAAAATTATCCTTTATCAAAAAAATATTAATGCAATCAATAGGGCCTATAGCTATATCAAAAAAATTAGAAAAAAAAAAAAAAAAAAAATATAATATATATATATATATATATATATATATATATATATATATATATATATATATATATATATATATATATATATATAATGTTAAAATTATAATTAAAATTCATATTTATTGTTAAAATATTAATTTATTTATTAACTTTATTATTTTTAAAATAATTATACTTAAATTTTAGTAGAAACGTTTTTCAATTGTTTCCCTGTAATATTTAACCAATTGAGCAAGGCGCATATGTATCGCGCAACCTCCTTGATCATATTATTATTATAAAAAACAAGAATAAGTAAGTACTTGTGACCATCGTTCGGAAAAAGTTGTGATTGGTTTATATGCAAATTTCTAATTTTTTAAAACATATAAAAGTGCAAGTTCTACTTAAATTAGACTATAATACTATAATCCTAACCTAGTTTATGTTGGGAAATACTTTTCTCTAATTGAAATTCCTTAAGTTAAAAATAAAGAACAGTTCAATAATCGTTCTGAAAGTCAAAAAATTAATTTTTGAAAAAACTACCATCATTAATTGCTCCTATCTTATGATTCAATGGAAAGGATCATCTGTAATTATAATTTATTATATTTTATGGTAGAGCCTGGCCAGGAACTGTTTTGGGTAATAAATGGTAGGTCCTAAGCATATTAAAGTTGCCGTAATTATTTATAAGGTAAGACACTTTATGATTTCTTTATTAGTGTTAAGCAGGTTTATATTTTAAATATTAGTTCCAAGAAGTATATGTTCAATTTTGTTGAGTTTGGTATTATTTATAACTTAGCAAAGTTAACATATATTTTTTATTTCAAAAATTAATTTTCAACTCAGAAAAAGTTTCTATTTTCGTATCGAAAAATTGCATTACGTATTCATAGTAGAAATATTCATATTTATACTGTGACGTATTGTTCTTAGAAAGATCGATATTTTCAATATCGATAGTGGAGCGATATTGCTTTGTTCGATATTTGTATCGAGTATGTATCGATATATCGATTACATATCGATATTATAAATTATTCTCGAAGGCTGAATGTAAATTTAAGTGTGAATTTTGTTAAATTGAAATGGATTTTAAGCATTTCTAGTGTAAATATATTATAAAAAGTGATAGTGTTAGTAATTGGTGATAGGATAGTTTATAATAATCATATATTAAAGCAAATTTATGCTAAAATTAGAAATTAAGTTTGTTTACAAGTAGTACATGCTGCGAATAGGCTATAGCTATTGAAAATTATAAAGCTGCCTATTTAATGAATTTGGATTTCATTTATTGGTTAAGAAAATTATTAATATTAAGGTATAGTAATTAAATTATGCTACAAATAGTAAATTTTATTATAGGCTAAGTTGATATACCTAATCAAAATTATGGGCTTAACTGATGAAGAAGCTCAAGCTTTAAGCTCTTGTAAAGCTTCTGTTAAAGCTTTGATAAGAAAAAGAGCTATTTCTAAAGCAAAAATTACTAATAATTTAAAAAAGTTAACTGCTTTTGGTAATGAAAATAAATTAACAGAGCCTCTATTTAGAGCTGTAAATACTGACATTGAGAAAGAAGTCTATTCTATTAAAAGTTTGGATGAAGAGATTGTCATACTGTTTGTCTGATAATAATGTAGATAATTTAGATCCTTCTTATTTTAATTCTGAGCTTGAAGGTCAAGTAGATTACCATTTTGAGTTGTCAGCTGAGTTATTGTCCTTAGAAAAATATTTTCCTAAAGAAATTGTAAAAATAAATGAGAGTGTAAATACTGATAATTTTTTGGATTTAATAAATAAGGTTAATATAAATGATTCTAAACTGCCTCAGTTGCAGTGCGAAGTTTTTGATGGATTGGGAAAGAATAAATTACTTTTTTCCAATTTCCTTAATAAATTTAATAATTTAATCGGTAATAAGAGTAATTTAACCAATTCAGTAAGGCTTACTTATTTAATTAGTTTTTTAAAGGATTATGCTCTTAAAGTAGTAAGCCATCTGTCTATTACAGATGAAAACTATGACATAGCCTTAAGGTTATTAAAGAAAGAATTTCTTGATAGGCCTTTCATAATTAATGAAAATATAAATAATATTTTAGATCTTAAGGTTGATGAAGGCTATGATGAAGGCTTTTTGAAATTGAAAGTGTATATAAATGAACTTAGGTCAATGATTTATGAACTTAAGAGTTATGAAGTAGACTTTTTAGAAGCTGATACACCTGGAAGTCTACTCTTGAGTAATATAATATTTCAAAAATTGCCTAAAGTGTTTAGAAGTGAATTAATACATAAAATTACAAATAATTATCCTACTTTGGTACAAATTTTTGATCATTATAATGAGGTTATTAATACTTTAAGTATTTTGTCCCAAAATAGGAAGGATGTATCAACCAAAGCTAAAGTAAATAAAGTTTTTCAAGCTACTAAATCTCCTAAATCTAGTACTCTTCAAAATTTTAAAACTGTCAATAATAGTAAAGATTCTAAAATGTATGTAAATAATAAAATAAAAACTCAAACTTACAACCCTGCAATTTGTAAGCTATGTCAATTAAAAAATCATCCTCTCTATTTATGTGACAAGTATCCAACAGTGCCTCAGCGTATAAAACGTGCCAAAGAGCTAAACATGTGTCATCATTGTGGAGGTTTGGGTCATGTGCCTGAAAAATGTTATGGTATTAAAAATAAATTAAGATTTAATTGTTTTAAGTGTAAAGCTAATTCCCATATAACAGCTTTTTGTCCCAATGATATCCCAAATGAGCAAAATGAGTCTGTTAGCTCCTTATGTATAAGTTTCCAACAAAATGTGGATAAAGTGTATTTGTTGCCAACAATTTCCTTTCAACTCTTTAAAGGCAACAAAAAGGTTACAGTAAGAGGAGCAATAGATACATGTAGTCAACGCTCTTACATATCTAAAAATGCCATGACAGGTTTAATTAATAATTTTGATAATTTACATGAATTAGAGTACAATATTCAAACTTTCATTGGTGCAAAACAGCGAATTTTTCAGCAATTGTTATTGGGTTTACAATTTAATGATCGGGAAGTTTTTAGCATGCCTTTCCTCATTGACAATGATTTAAATTTAAATTATAGAATTCACGGCATGAATAAAGCGGTTGAAAATTTTAAGAAAAATGGTATTCCTTTAGCTGATTCTTTTTTTTATAACAGTGGAGACCATGATATGTTTGACATAGATTGTTTATTAGGCACAGACATTATTCAATTTCTTCCTTCTTTTAATTTAGTTAATATAATGTCTGGAAGTTGTTTTAAAATTGCAAATAAGTTTATACCTATAGGTAATGTTCAAAATTTTTTAACCAGAAATCAAATCATAGAAGTAAGTAAAGTGAATATGCAATCTCCATTGATAGAAGAGGAGGAGTCTGCTTTAGTGAATGAAACCATTGTAAATTTGATTTTAAATCCTATTAAAAGTTATTTTCACCCTTTTGATAATATTTATGATGATTCTGAAGTAGAACATGGACTTGAATATTTGTTGTCCATGGAGAGTGTTGGTATTCCTACTAAAGAGGATAATGATCTAGCCTCTTATGATGAGATCATGATTAAAAAATTTAAGAATGATATTTCTTTCCAGGATGGCAATTATTATGTCAAACTTCCTTGGATAGAAGAAAAAATTAAAAATGTTGCTTCAAATTTTGATATTTCTTTGAGAGTATTAAATAGAGTCTATTCTTCTCTTAAGCAAAAAGGACTTGTAGAAAGTTATAATAATATTTTTTCTCAATATTTGCAAGATAATATAATTGAAATTGTAAATATTCCTAAATTTAAGAGATGTGATTATATATTTATACCTCACAGACCTATAATAAGAAGTGAGGAGCAGATCACAACCAAGATAAGACCTGTCTTTAATTGCTCTTTTAAAATATCTAAAGACAGCCCTTCCTTGAATCAGGCTTCTTATGCTGGTTTAGATTTAATGAACTCCCTTTTAAAATTACTTTTAGTATTTAGAACTAATAATTATGTTGTCCTTAGTGACATTAAACAAGCCTTTTTGTCTATCAAATTAAGAGACGAATATGACAAAAACAAATTCTGTTTTTTATGGTATCAGAATGATGAATTAATCTCTTTCAGGTTTAAAACTTTACTGTTCGGTTATACAGCGTCCCCTTTCATTCTCCATTATATAATGAAACATCATGTAGAAAAGTTCCCTGATGATAAGTGTAGGGATATCTTGTCTTCTAATTTTTTTGTAGACAACCTGATTTTTACAGGCAATAATTGCAAAGAATTGGAAAAGTTGTACCATCTTACTTTTGAAAGAATGAACCAGGGTGGGTTTGAACTTCGCTCTTGGAATAGTAATTGTGAGCAGTTGTGTGAGAGTATGAGAATGGATGGTAGGTATGTGGAGCATGAAAATGAGTATGAAAAGGTGCTTGGGTATAAATGCAATTTAAAGAAAGATTCCTTGCATGTGTCGTCAGTAAGTTATAGGAGCTCGTGTAGTACAAAGCGACAGATACTTTCTGAAACTTCCAAGTTGTTTGATCCTTTAGGACTTACAATACCTATTACCGTAAGAGGGAAGTTGTTAATGAGAAGTGTTTGGGAAGCTAAAAAAGAATGGGATGAAAAATTACCTGGGGAAATGTTGACTGAATGGGGTAAACTGAAGGAGGATTTAAATGAATTGAGTAAGATTGAGTTTCCACGTCAAGTTGTGAATGAAAGTGAATCCTATGGTCTGAATATATTTTGTGACAGTTCTGCTAAATGTTATGGGTTTGTTGCATATGGTTCAAGTGAAGGAAAAAATAACCTTTTGTTTGCCAAGGCCAAAGTAACACCTGTTAAAAAGACCTATAGTATTCCAACCTTAGAACTATTAGGAGTCCTTTTAGCTTTAAAATGCATATCCACTATTTTAGACTCTTATTTTAACATCATTTTTGAATATGTAAATATAGGTGTGGACTCACAAGTAGTTCTTAATTGGCTTTTGACAGGTGAAACCAAGGTCAAGGCTAAGTATGTTAATAACAGGTTAAAAGATGTTATCACTTTGTGTGATGACATCAGAAGTAAATATAAACTAAAAATTATTTTTAACTATGTGCAAACTGCTCAAAACCCAGCAGACCTTTTGACCAGGGGTTTAACTTTTAAACAATTTGCAAAAAATTTAAATATGTGGAAACATGGTCCAGAGTGGCTTTGTAAGGATCTGGAGAGGTGGCCAAAATTTCTAATGCTTTCACTTTCTCCAGAATTTAGTAATTTTGCTACATTAAATTTTAATACTAATGTAATTAATATTAAACATAATAATATTGATGAAATATTGGAAATAAATAAATTTAGTAAATTTGAAAAAGTAATAAATATAACTAGTTATTTGTTTATGTTTCTAAGCAAAATTACTAAGGAAGACCCTTGCAAAAAAGCTCTTAAATATTGGATCAAAAAAGTACAAAACTCTTCATATACTAAAGAGATTGAATTTTTAAAATCGGATCAAAAGGGTGCAATACCTAACCTAGTTAATAACTTAAATTTATTTTTGGATGGTGATGACATTTTAAGATCAAAGGGTAGAATATCTAAATGTACATACTTTAATTATGATATAAAAAATCCTATCCTTTTGTCAAGATACCACCACTTCACCACCTTATTAATTTTGAAGGCTCATAAAAAAATGCAGCATTTGGGATTAGATAGTACATTAAATTATATTAGAAACCAAGGTTTCTGGATTCCCAAAGCTCGCATAGCAATAAAAAAGGTCTTAAATCAGTGTATGTTATGCAAAAAAATCAATGTGCGTGCTTTTAAATATCCTAAGTGCACTGACATCCCTAAACATCATATGAATTTAGTAATGCCTTTTAAATTCACAGGCATTGACTTTACTGGTCATATATTTGTGACTAATGAGACTACAGGTAAACTGGACAAGATGTTTATCCTATTATTCACATGTCTTAATGTAAGATCAATTCATTTAGAACTAGTCCCTGACATGGGTGTGACAAATTTTTTACTAGCTTTTCAAAGGTTTTGTAACCTATATACCATCCCAGATTTCCTTTACTCTGATAACGCTAGAACATTCGTGAAGGGGGCAGACATCTTGTCTAGGGCTCTGGGGTCCAATGAATTCAGGGATGAACTCAAAATTAACAATATTAAGCATATTCGTATTCCCAATTATTCAGCTTGGTGGGGGTCTTTTTATGAGCGTCAAATACGGACTTTGAAAGTTTGTATGTATAAAGTTATTGGTAGGAAGAGGTTAAATTATTTCGAACTTTTAACAACTTTGTCTTTTATAAAAAATGCTATTAACAGCAGGCCTCTCACATATAGATCAGAAGCTAGTGATCTTGAAACCATAACTCCTAACTCATTCATTCGTTTGAATTGTAATACTTCTCTTATTTTAAAGGATGCAAATGACGAAGTCTGGAAGGAACCTGACAGGGGTTCTTTAGAAAGCACTCTTGATACTCAAGAGCAATTATTTAATCAGTTTAAACAACTATGGTATGAAGCTTACCTATTAGATCTAAGGGAAGCTATGACTGATATATATCAAATCTCTTGGGAAAATAAAATCAAAGTAAATGATATAGTGCTAATAAAATCCATCTTAAAGCCTCGTCCCTTCTGGATGATGGGTAGAGTTATGGAGGTTGTAATTGGTTATGACAACAAAATAAGAACTGTTAAAGTTAAACAAAGTAATGGACAAATATTATACCATTCAATAAGTAATTTGTATCCATTAGAATTGTCCTTAATAATAGATAAAGTCTCTAATGATAAAGATAAATCAAATAATGGTGATAAAGCAGCTGATGACTCGGAGGCAGTAGTTGGTAGACCTAAACGTCAAGCAGCCCTAAAGTGTGACAAGCTCATTAAGTCCAAACTAGACTCATTAAAATAGTCATTGTAGCCCAAGGCTACAATCTCTCTCTGGGGAGATTGTTAAAATTATAATTAAAAATTTCATATTTATTGTTAAAATATTAATTTATTTATTAACTTTATTATTTTTAAAATAATTATACTTAAATTTTAGTAGAAACGTTATTCAATTGTTTCCCTGTAATATTTAACCAATTGAGCAAGGCGCATGTGTGTCGCGCAGCCTCCTTGATCATAATATTATAATAAAAAGTTAGTACTTGTGACCATCGTTCGGAAAAAGTTGTATTTGTTTATATGCAATTTCTAATTTGTTAAACATATAAAAGTGCAAGTTCTACTTAAATTAGACTATAATACTATAATCCTAACCTAGTTTATGTTGGGAAATATTGTTAAAAATAAAGAACAGTGCAATATCGTTCTGAAAGTCAAATTAATTTTTGAAACTACCATCATTAATTGCTCCTATCTTATGATTCAATGCAAAGGATCTCTGTAATTATAATTTATTATTTCGAGGTAGAGCCTGGCCAGGAACTGTTTTGGGTAATAAATTGGTAGGTCCTAAGCATATTAAAGTTGCCGTAATTATTTATAAGGTAAGACACTTTTATATTTCTTTATTAGTGTTAATCAGTTTGTTATTTTAAATAATTCTTTCCAAGAAGAATATGTTCAATTTTGTTGAGTTTGGTATTATTTATAACTTCGCAAAGTTAACATATATTTTTTATTTCAAAAATTATATATATTATATATAATATAGATATATATATACTATAAATATATAATTATATATAAAATATATATAATATATATATATATATATATATATATATATATATATATATATAATAGTTATATATATAATATCTCATATATTGATATAAATAATATATATATTATAATAATATATATATATTATATATATAATGACATTTATAATGTTGAATCTGTTAAAATTAGGTTATGTAAATTTAGGTTAGTTTGTTAGGTTGGTTTTAGGTTTTAGGTTTTAGGTTTTAGGTTTTAGGTTTTAGTTAGGTTAGGTTACCCCACCGTTTAATCTAGTTGCCATAAAAAATTTAAAATTTTAAAATAATGAACGCGACAGTAAAGGATTAATTTTTATTTTGGAAAATTTTTTTTTTTTTCCCACTATTTCCTGGAGTCAACCACTTATAAATAGCCATATATATTTATATATATATATAATATATATATATATTATATATATATATATATATATATATATATATATATTATATATATTAATAATATATATATATATATATATATATTATAAATATTATATATTATATATATATTATATATAATAATATATATATATTTTATATTTATTATATATATATATATATAATATATAATATATATATATATATATAATATATATACTAAATATATATTTATATATATATATATAATATTATATTATATATATATATATATTATATATATATATCTATATATACTATATATATATATATAATATATAGTATATATAATTATATATATATCACCTGTGTTCCAGATTGCGAGATATGGACCCAACTCTTTTACCCCTCACTAAATCTCTTCCCAGACTCAACCCAATTTGAAGAAACAAGGCATATTAGGAATAATACTTGTAAATTAATAATTCTCAAATTATGTTAAAAAAAACTAAAGCTTCTGAGCCCTTTAAGGGAGAGTTTGCTCTCTTTTCTTCGTAAATGAGATCTGGGATTGCTGAAAAGATGCTTCGCCACTACACTTACTTGAAGGGCATGCTAAGTATTCCCTGCCGAGTTTTGCAAGATGTGAAAAACTTTTACAATTATCACGCCATCAAACAAATGGATCTTTATCCGATTCCAAGAGTTTTCGCTTTTGGTAATCTTCGATCAATGATAGTGTCTTTTGACACCTCCGAACAAGACTCTTCATCGTTGCTAGAAGCCAAAAGAACGTTCATAGATTCTGCAATGGTTTCGCTAACAGATAGTAATGTGTGTCTTTTTCTGCAATCTTTTCCTTTTTATTGGCTTGTGAAATTTCTGGCTTTAGCAGCATTCGTCACATAGGCATACTAAATTAATTTTTAACCTTTTGAAACACGTGGTTCAAGATATTTGGTTTTTGTATCTAGGATCCAGAAAAGTTACTATTTCAGATGCGTAATCGTTTTGCAGATTTTGAATCTCAATATCTATCTCAAGCATTAGTGTTTCTGTCACCTTTGAAAGTCCCTTAAATTTTTAATAGCAGCATTTAGCACATCTTTCATTGATGACGAAATAGAGGAAAAAAAAAAAATCTTTCGTCTGGCAACAAAGAATTTTGCTGAGATAAATATACTTGTTAACCTCTTCAAACGGTTTTAAGAAGAGAAAATACAATTACTAAAATCGTATCATCCATCAACCTTGTCAACTTTCCACCTTTGTGTTTGCTTCGAAGCATAAGGGTAAGGATGTACCAGCTACTATTCAACGAGTCTGAACTCTTGCGGTTACAGAAGTTGAGGAACATTTAGTCTCCATAATTCATACATGAATACTATCCGCTCATCCGCACAAAAATTCATGCGGATGCGAATGCAAATGCGGATGCGGGTAGAGAAAATTATGCGGATGCGGATATCTGCTTCACCTCTAGCTTTTTTACGGTATTTTCGTATAGCATTTGGAGATTTGATTCATTGGAAAAGTGGTATACTTTTTTTATTCTCAAAAGCAAGCAAAAAAAAAATAGTTGAAAACAAAAAATGTCTTTATGTAAGTTTTAAGCCTAAGGCTGAGTCAGTCGAAAATTTTGAATTTGAACTGCTGGAGTCGGAGTTCCGGGTCGGAGTCGAAAACTTTGTTAGTGAGTCGAGTCGGATCGGAGTCGAAAATTTTTGTTTAAGCGGAGTCGGAGTCGAGTCGGGAGTCGAAAATTCCAAATTTTGAATTAAGGAGTCGGAGTCCCGAGTCGGAGTCGAAAAAATTTATTTTTAAACGACTCCGCAGCCCTGGATATATATATATAATATATATATAATATATATATTAATATATATATATAATATATTTATACTATATATATATATATATATATTATAATATATATATATTAATATATTAGTTATATATATATATATTATATATAAGTATATATATCATATATATTATATATATATATATATATATATAGGTCAGCTTTTCAAGCAACATGCACGTAACAAAAAAACCATAACAGGTAAGGAAATAATAACATTTATTAATCAGGAGACATTTTTTCAATGAAATTTAAAAAAAAAAAAAAAAAATACGCTTTTGACAAATTTAATTGTTAAAAATGTTTGAAAACTTGTATGATATTACCGTTTTCTGAGAATTCCAAGAAAACTTGCGCTACTCGGTGAGCAGCAGCAGTGGTGCCAAATGTTGAATTTTTTCTTTTTTAACTAAAGCAAATCCCACGGGTAGGCTCGAACCCCCTAAAAAGGATATAAAAAGAAAAATAATATTTTCTCCAAAGCGTAAACTTAAAATGGTATTTGGCAACTTTTGCTCTCGGGAGGTAATGTACGGATTCAAGGTCATTCACACCGAAGCTTGCACGATCTAAAATTATAATAGTATATAAGGTGGTATTAATAAATATTAGAATAAAATAATTTTTTTTTTAAGTTTCATCGATGAAATTACTTGCTAAAATCAAAAATGTTATTTTTTTTCCTGTAGCTGTATAATTTTTAGTTACATGCATGATGCTTTCTGGAGGCTGGCCTATATTTATATATATATCATATATATATATATATATAATATAATATATATATATTTATATATAATATATATATATATATATATTATATATATTATATTATATTATATAAAGTAAAACTTAAGTTTTCTTTCTGACCTTCGATTTCGATATATCGAAATATATATCGATACCGAATATCTACTCAATATATATATAAATAAGTATAGAAATACACATTTTAATATAACAAATATATAACTAAATATATTATATTAATATATATATATATATATATATATATATATATATTATATATATATATATATATATAATATAGCCTCTAGACGAGCCACATCCATATCTCAAAAACTACAACAGCTACCGGGAAAAGGAACATTGCTGGAATGCTGGTACAATT
>JABUQX010029547.1:32500-34635 GCA_015478945.1 Trachelipus rathkii
TCCACTTGCAACTAACAACTCAAAGGTGAGGCAAAGTTCACCTGGAAGTGCCTATTGGCACTTTCAATTATCTGACTTTTCATAATGGGAGTCACTTTTCGCTCTGTGTGTGGGTGTGTGGTGCAACGGGCATAGTCCTATTCTAGGAAGGAAACTTCTCTAGGTAATTTCCACCTATGATCCGGACTAGGGTCGACCCGGGCCCTTGCCATGCGACTCTGTCGCTCTACCGACTGAGCCACGATAGTATCGATTGAGCATCTGGAGTAATACCAAATACATAAAAAGAACAGATCCATACCTACATACATATATATTAATATAATATATAATATATATATATATCATAATAATATAATATATATACTATATATTATATTTTATTATATATATACTATATATATATATATATATATATATATTATATATATATATAATATATATATTATAATATTGAATTTTTGTATATGCGCCATAATAAAATCATTATTTAGATTATCAAAGTTTTTGCGCCACATCAGTTTTATATTTTAAAATGTTACGCCAGAATGCAGTTGTTTGTTGTTGTTGTTTTTGTTTGTTGTTTGTTGTTGTTGTGTTGTTGTTTAATTGAAATTTTTAAAACTACTTATTGTTCATGATTCTTAATTTTAATCCAATATTTTTAATTATTAAATATTACATAACTATTTATCTTATTTAACTTACTATTCTTTTATTATAACGTTCGTATAACAATAACAGAAAATCCGTTATCCTTTCAGCGATGTTTCTTATCTTTTGAATCCTTTTTTGGGGGTTTCCATTTTTCTCCCCTATTTTTTTTCTTACTTTTTCTTAAAGAAAAGTTTTTGCAGCTTTACTTCTTTCCCAAAAGTTTAAATAGAAACTTCTGAATGAGTGGAAAGCTTCGACTTTTATAGCCAATATATAGATACATTTATACATCACCTAACGGTGTATTAAGCATTCATTTTCACAGTTATTTACCAAGCGTAAATACTAGATACAGTAAAAATAATAATATACACACATTCACTAAAACTATGATGTAATTTAAGAATTACTTCTTAAATACACACTCATAAAGGGGTCTATGACAGTCACAATAATACACATATATACACCTATAAGGTGCGTTTCAGTATTTATTTTCAAACATATTATGAAGGTGTAAAACTAGATAGTCAAATACATCTTAAAGGAGCAATTAGGTATCACTCTCGCATTATAATGGGGTAAAATTAAGATTTCTTTCTGCCTATCATTTTATCGATATTTAATAAAAAGCTATCGAGAAACCCATTTTGGGATAAGGCAGATTTTCTTATATTTTTTTATATTAAATTTCGCAATTATTGGGAAACGTTTCCAAAAGGAAAATTCTTTTAATAATTAAGAAGCCATTTTTTTAAAAATTCTCAAGCGTGATGTTGTGTTCTTATTTTTTGAATATGAATTTCAAAGATTTATTCGAACTGTGTTAAAATGTTTTTACAGTTTTAGGATTCTTGCAACATTTTCTAGAATAGTAGATTAAAAGTTTGTGAAAAGTGGAAGAAACTGTGAAATTAATTAAGAAACCGGCCAATTAATATTCCAATACGAGGCCGAAGTAAACTACATCTACTCTGCTATTTGCCATCATTTTATGTATCAAAGAAAACTTCTTAAAGATGAAAGATTTGAACATTTCCTGTGAGTAAATTATTCATTAAACTTAAATATTAGTAATATTTTACTTAAAAACGATATATATATATATATATATATATATATATTTTTATATATAAAAAAAAAATATATATATATATATATATATATATATATATATATATATATATATATATGGCCAGCCTCTAGAAGCAGCCACAATCCATATCTCAAAAACTAACGTTATCTACAGGGAAAGGATACATTTTGAATTCCTTGTAAATTTTGGGTAGGAAAATGTAAAAAAAAAAAAAAATAAACAAAAATTGGTTTTCTTGGGGGGGAGCTCGAGCCGGCGGGGGACATAGTATATATTTATATATATTATACTTATTTGTAAAGTGTATTACACGCAAATGTACGGGGGCTCGACCGACGGGGAACCACCGGGGGGGACGTTTTCTATACCCCGTAGGGGAGGG